>CABHPP010127538.1:0-18305 GCA_902168425.1 Peromyscus attwateri | reverse complement strand
AGGAAAAAAAGGAGCTGGGAAAGTTAAAAACAGTCTGAATGTCCATTAGTGAGGGGTTTTGTTTGTTCGTTTGTTTATTAAGCTCAAAGACAATTCTATTAGAATCTAAGAGAAAACCCCCAGGGCAGGCAAGCTGCAAATCTTAGCAGCTGCCCAGAAGAGAACGGAGAAAGGAGGGGGCATGCCATTTAAGTCAGCAAGAAGGCAGCATGGTGAGCTTTAGAGAAAGGGTAAGGAAGCTGAAAATCTCAGGGAAAGCACACCCAGGCTCTGGCCAGAACGGATGAGCAGAAAAAAATCACAGCTAGGCCTTTTTGAATAAGAAAGGGGGCAGAGCCCAATCCTTGTGGTGGATCATAAGGACTGCTCATTAATAAGGATTTGATTAAATTGTTTTATGAGGTAATGTTATGAGGACCAAGCAGGCATTATTAAAGACAGAACTGACAAAAGCATGTGTTTATGTAGTGTGTGTGTGTGTGTGTGTGTGTGTGTGTGTGTGTGATGCTGAGAATCAAACTTGGAGCTTTACACTTTTTTTCTTTCATCCTTCCTATTCTCTTGATTCCTCTTCCCTTTTATCTATAGTTTGCATTTTGTTTTATTTTATTAGTATTGTATGGGTATGGGTACACTGACTTCATGTATGCCTGTGCATCATATGTGTGCAATGACCTCAGAGGTCAAAAGAATGCACCAGAGCCCCTGGAACTGGAATTAAGGACAGTTGTGAATCATCATGTGGGTGCTGGGAATTGAACTGGGGTCCTCTGAAAGAGTAGCCAGTGTTCTTAACCACTGAGTCATCTCTCCAGCTCCCTTTTATTTAATAGGAAATTCTGCCCGGTGGCAGCGGCGGTGGCGGCGGCGGCGGCGGCGGCGGCGCACGCCTTTAATCCTAGCACCTGGGAGGCAGAGGCAGGCAGATCTCTGTGAGTTTGAGGCCAGCCTGGTCTACAGAGTGAGTTCTAGGACAGCCTCCAAAGCTACACAGAGAAAGCCTGTCTTGAAAAACCATTAAAAAAAAAAAGAAAGAAAGAAACAAGTCAAAAAACTAAATTTTTTAAAGATTAAGAATAACAAAGAAGCCGGGTGGTGGTGGCACACGCCTTTAATCCCAGCACTCGGGAGACAGAGGCAGGCAGATCTGTGTGAGTTTGAGGCCAGCCTGGTCTAGATAGTGAATTCATGAACAGTCAAGACTATATAGAGACCCTATCTCAATAAGCCAAAAGAATATATATATATAAAATTTTTTTGAAAATCCTCCATGTTTTTATCTCAATAAAAAGCACAATTTCTATCCACGTCCGTATCAGAAATCTGAACATTACAGCCTATGAGGGACACACACACACACACACACACACACACACACACACACACACACGCACAGAGAGAGAGAGCAGAACCAGTGACTTGCTTCTCATCAGCCCAACAGCTGTCAGATCACCGTAACAGCTTTCGGAAGATAGCTGTCAGCCCCCTTAGTTGTGTGTTAAAGGTAACAGGAAGTCAATTGCTTGAAGACTGGCATGAGAGACTCCCTTGAACTTGTTTATGTTTGTTACTGAGTCAGAGTCTCATGTAGCCCAGGCTAGGCTCAAACTCTCTGTGATGGCCTTGAACTTCTAATCCTGCTGCCTGGTTTAAGTGGTGCTGAGGCTCGAACCTAACAGTTGGCTAAGCAAGTGCTCTGCCAAGTGAGCTGCAGCCTCAGCCCTTCGCAGGCTTTGAAGAAGCATGCTGTTGTGTTTGCTAAGGACTAACGTGTTACAATAGCAGTGTTACGGCTGCAGGGAGCTGAATTTTACCAACATTCTGAGGAAGCTGAGAAATAGATAATTACCCAAGTTGAACCTGAGATAGACCACAGCCCTGGTCAACAACTGGATTAAGATCTGGTGGGACCCAGAGCAAGTCACCCAGATATGCTGCGTCCGACTCCTAAGCCACAGACACTGCGAGATCGTAAATGGTGTTTAAGGATTTGAATTGTGGCAGCTTTTTACTCCACATAAAAACTAGTGCAGCACCTCTCCGATTCATCAAAGACGCTCTTAAAATAGCCTTCTGGGGGCTGGGGAGAGGGCTCAGCGGTTAAGAGCACTTGCTGCTCTTGAAGGGGACTCAGCATCTGTAACTCCCGCTCCAGAAAGATCTGATGTCCTCCTCTGACCTCACAGTGCACAGACATGCATGCAGTCGAAACAGCCATATACATAAAATAAAAAGGAATTCATCTTTGTTTTAACCCACTTCTGGGGATGCGGAGATGGCTCAGTGTATAAAACACTTGCCACACAAATGTGAGGGCTGGAATTTGGATCCCCAGGCAGACAAGGCAGCCCACCCAACTGTAGTCCTAGCAGTCAGGAGGTGGGGACAGGAGGTCCCCGAAGCAAGCTGACTAGTTAAGATTAGCCAAACAGGTAAGCTCTGGGTTTATCTGAGAACACAGGACAACTGAGTTCAAGGCCCTCCCTCAAGCCAAGTGTGGTGGCTTCTTATATCTGCACCCCTAGTACTCTAGAGGCTGAAGCAAGAGGATCACTAGTTCAAGGCCAGCCAGAGCAAGATAGGTATATACAGACAGACGACAGACAGACAGATATAAAAACTACATACATACACTAAAGTTTATATACACACATAAAACAGGAATGTAAATAAAATGGGGAGTGATTGAGGAAGACATCTGATATCAGTCTCTGGCCTACACACACACACACTCACACACACACACTCACACACACACACACACACACAAGATCACACATGTGCACATGAAATCACACACACATGAATACCCACACACATTTTAACATGAATACACACATGCATGTATACACCATACACACACACACACACACACACACACACACACACACACAGACACACACACAATACAGATGTTCATCTGTCCATCACCACCCCTGTACCCAGAGCAAGCTGACATCACCTTCCACCCAGACAAACTGAATACACTGTGGATTTCTGCCTCTCCTCACAGAATTTGAGCCAAGACACAGAGCCCCCCAAGCAAACCAATAATTTGGCATGCCTTCCTTTCAGCAGAGACGGGAGCTTTTGATAGTCTATTAATAAAAAGGAGTATGCTTCTGCTTTTATGCCAAAATGAGACGTTCAATACTTGTGATTTCTGCAAAGTAGACAGCTTCCTGGAAGGCACATTAAGCCTCTTAATGTTTAAACAACAAACTGATAGATCCCCATTTCCAGTAAATACAGGTCATTGCAGACTTTCAGCTGGCTGCAGGAAAGGGTAATTCTTGAGGGACTCGCGCAGGGTTTGGAAGAACAGTTTGTATATGCCAATCCCAAGTTTTTAATTGTGATGAAGAGCAGTTTATCTTTTATTTGGTGCTTATGCTCTTAGGGCCGGTTCTGAGGTCATGAATATTTGCCCCTTACATTTTCATCTAATAATGCTACAGTTAGAGCATTTATATTTAGGGCGTCGATCCAGTATGGATCGGTGTTTATATATAGAATGAGGAAGGATGTGTGGCTCAGCCGGGGAACACTTCTATAGCACCCATGAGCCCTGGGTTCAAGTCCTAGCAGAGGCAAAGAAGAAAAGAAAAGAACAATGTGGCCAGGGCACGCTTTCGTTCTTCCATTGTCCTATTATCTAATTATCTACAGTTTATTAAAGAGGTTGATTTTATGCCCATTTAAATGGCACTTTGGTCAAAAATCAATCAGTTGCAAATGTCTTGGTTTGCCACTAGATCTTCTACATTGTTCTGTATACACCTAGCCACATGCCAGCATAACACTGTCTTGATTGCCATACGTGAGAAACTAGGAAGTATGAGCCCTTCGAGTTTCTTATTTCTCAATATTGTTTTGTCTGCTCAGAGGCCCTGGCAGCTCCATATAAGTTTGAAGGTCAGTTTCAATTTCTGCAAAAGAAAAAAAAAAAAAAGCCATTGCAAGTTGGATAATGATCTCACTGAAGCTATAAATCGCTTTAAATAATAATAATAGCTTAGTAACATTAGCTGTTTCAGTCTATGAACATGGGGTGTCATCCCATTTATAAAGATCTTTTCTGTGGGGCATTTACCCACCAACCCCACAGCTCCCCAGAGTTTTCTTGAGTGTGAGCAGCAGGAAATATTAGATAGAAGGATTTATTGCGGAGATAAACAGATAGAAAATAAAGGATAGCCTCACGGGCCTGACTGTCTCTGCCCCAGGGTTTTTATAGAGATGCCAAGGGGTGGAGCAAAAGACCTCCTCCCCCAGCACAGCCAAGTGCAGACCATCTCAGACACCTGCATTCAGGCCCTTGGTCCTAATCATCCTCTATGCGGACCTGCTGGGTAAAGCCATGGGGAACCTGAAAACGGGCTCCCACACTTTTCCATTGTCTTTCACCAGAGCTTTATAGACTGAGTGCAGGAGTCTTTCATCTCCTTATTTAAATTTATTCCTAATGTATTCTTTTGGGTGCAGTTTAATATTTTCTGGCCTGGAAACTTACTGTGCAGACTAGGCTCGCCTCAGACTTGTAACCCATCTGCTTCAGCCTCCTGAGTATTTTTTTTAATGATTTATTTATTTTATTTTATATGCATTGGTGTTTTGCCTGCCTCCATGTCTGTGTAAGGGTGTCAGATCCCCTGGAACTAGAACTATAGACAGTTTTGAGCTGCCATGTGGTTGCTGGGAATTGAACCCAGGTCCTCTGGAAGAGCAACCAGTGCTCTTAACCTCTGAGCCATCTCTCCAGTCCCAGCCTCCTGAGTATTAAGGTTATAGGCACACACCATATTTTGCCTTGTGTTTTAATTTTTTTGAGATTATTTTTTTTTCATTTTATGTGTATGGATGGTTTGCCTACTCTGTGTGTGTTGTGTGTATGTGTGTGTACCATTTTGCATGCCTGGTACCTGGGTTGCCTAGAAAAGGGCTTCAGGTCCCCTGAAACTGGAGTTCTGGAAGATTGTGAGCCTCCATGTGGGTGCTGGGAATCAAACTCAGATCTTCTGGAAGACCAGCCACTGCTCCTAACCACTGAGCAATCTTTGCAGTCACTTGTGTTTAATTTCTCTAATGTGTAATTTTTTTTATAAGATTCATGTAATCCAGTCTGACCTCAGACTTGCTATGTACCTGAGAATTACCTTGAACTTCTGATTCTGCTTCCGTAACTTCCCAAGTGCGAGACTACAAGCATGTGTCACCATACCCAGCTCTGTAATGTTACAATTTCCATTCCTTCTATATCTCCTTTTCCTTTGTATATTTTAACTTGGTCTTAGTGGTTGTCATGGGGACTACAGCTGGCATCCTAAACTTGGAGAAATTCAATTTGAATTGATACCAACTTAGTTCAATAACAAGCGTTAACTCTGCAGCTGTCCCAGAGCCATCCATTCCTTTTCTGATATGATTGGCCCAAACGACACCTTCATATTTAATGTAGCAGATTTGTAATTATTTCATGCATTTATGCTTTAACTCATATAAGAAATAGAGGCATGCTGTTAGAATACAATTATACTAAATTTTATGTTACTTATGATTACTTTTTGGCTCTCTTTGTTCTTCACACAGCTCAGATTGACAATTTTTTTCTTTCAGCTTCTTAAAGATGTCATCTTCCTACTGACCTCTTGGCCCCTATGGTTTTGGGTGAGAAATTAACTGTTAATTCTTCCTGAGGTTCCCTCAATAAAATGAATCAAATCAACCATCTCTTGCTAATTTCAAGATCTTCTCTTTGTCATCTTTCAGCTTTTTGTTTTGTTTTGTTTTGTTTCGTTTTGTTTTGGTGTTTTGAGACAGGATCTCTCTGTGCAGCCTTGGCTGTCCTGGAACTTGCTCTGTAGACCAGGCTGGCCTTGAACTCACAGAGATTCACCTGACTCTGCCTCACAAATGCTGGGATTAAAGGCATGTGCTACCACCGCCGGGCAGTTTTTTCAACTTTTTGACTATAACATCTCTATAAATCTCCAGGGTTTTTCTGCTTTACGTTTGTTAACTGCATAGGATGTATAGGTTCATGTATTTCATCAAATTTGGGGATTTTGTGTATGAAACTGGAGTCACAGACAGTTTAAAGCTGTCATCTGGAACTTGAACCCAGGTCCACTGGAATAGCAACCAGTGCTTAACCACTGACCCATCTCTCCAATCCCTACTTTTTCTGTTTTTTGGTTTTGGTTTTTTTTTTTTTGTCCTCGAATTCACAGATATCTGCCTGTCTCTGCCTCACAATTGTATTTTACATTTATTTTAAAGAAATGAGAACATTTTGAATATTAAAATCATAACTTGGCAAGTCAAATTCTCTCCCTCCAAACTGTCCCAAGGATTTTTTTTTTTGTCTTTTTTTTTTTTTCCCGGAGCTGAGGACTGAACCCAGGGCCTTGCACTTGCTAGGCAAGCGCTCTACCACTGAGCTAAATCCCCAGCCCCCCAAGGATTGTTATTAGTTGATAAAAGTTACAGTCTTTTTTTTTTTTTTTTTTTTTTTTTTGGTTTTTTGAGACAGGGTTTCTCTCTGTAGTTTTGGTACCTATCCTGGATCTCACTCTGTAGACCAGGCTGGCCTCGAACTCACAGAGATCTGCCTGCCTCTGCCTCCCGAGTGCTGGGATTAAAGGCGTGCGCCACCACCGCCCGGCAGGTTACAGTCTTTTACTTATATTTTCAAATATTATTTTTGTTTTTAATTGTGTGCCTATGTGTGGGTATATACACATGAGTGTGGGTGCCCACAGAGGCCAGAAGGGGATGCCAGATCCCCTGGAACTGTGGTCACAGGCAGCTGTGAGCCACCCAACATTGGTACTGAAATCAGAACTTAGGTTCTCTGCACCACCAGTATATGTTCGTAACTGCTTGGGTAGCTCTCCAGCCCCACAATACAGAGTCTAAGCCTTAGCAAGTGTAGTCACTGAGATCTCTCTTCTATTACTGTTATAGCCAGCTAGTGGCCAAACAGATTTCCTGAAATGCTTAGATCCAAAGGGGAAGAAGAAAACTAAATGAAAAGCAAACACAAGGTCTGTTTGTCTGTTTAATCCTCTCCACCAGCAGGAAAGCTACTTCCGTCCACACTCTTGAGCTCTGAAGCCATAGTCAGCCTTTATGTTGCAAGGCAGATCAAACACACAATCCCAGCCCCTGCAGGACTAAGTCTCTCTCGCCCACGCTCACATCAGCAAACCACAGTACTGATGCGGATCACCATCCTCATGGTTTCCTGATATGGGGATGGGTTTACCAAAACCCACCAACCTCCTCCTCCAACATATATGTCTCTGCATACTGTAAAATGCTCCACTAGTCTATAGTCCCAAATAATTGAGTCTTCTGTTTTGTTTTTTAATGCTTTATTTATTTATTGTGTATGGGTATTTTTTCTGCATGTATGTCTGTGTACCATGTTCACGCCTGGTGCCCATGGAAGCCAGAAGAGGGTGTCAGCTCCCCCTGAGAATGGAGTTAAAGACAGTTGGGAGCCATCACACGGGTGCTGGGAATAGAACCCGCATCCTCTGCAAGAGTAGCCAGTGCTCTTCCCTGCTGAGCCATCCCTCCAGCCCCAGTTCTCACAGTACTCACTAGTTACAAAAGTTTGAATTTTGGGGGAGAGTCAGTAGATGCATGCAATAGCCCAAGGCTAACAACAACCAAACTGATGACTACCTACCTCTACACCCAAAAGGTTAGAGAGAAGGGTGGTGGTGGCCAGGACCAGGGAAGAAGGAAACTCTGGTGAGGTAACCTTGATAGGAGCCATGACACTTGGTTGATGACAAACCCAGCCAGAAGCAATCTCCTAAGAAAGAATTGGGGATTAAGTACGCTGACATCAGTCTCTCATCCACCTTTTCCTTCTCCTGCCAGGGCTCCCTCCTGGCCAACCAAACACCCCAGTTTATGTGGGGATGGAAAGGATGGAGAGTGGATCTGGAGGACTGAATGGAAGATAGCCAGCAGCCCCCTGCTGTGGAATAATCTTTTTGTACACTGTGAAGATGTATCTTTGCTAAGGCACCTTCTGGTTGGTTTAATAAAAGAGCTGACTGGCCAATAGCAAGGCAGGCAGAGATTAGGTGGGAGAGCCAAACTAAGAAGATCCTGGGAAGAAGAAGCAGGGCAGAGTCACGGGAGTCTGAGGAGTCTCGAGCAGACTCAGAGAGAAGCAAGATGCACTTGCAGTGTTGAAAAAGGTGCCACCACATGGCATGCATTGATAAGAAATGGGTAATTTAAGTTATAAGAGCTAGTTAAAAACAAGTCTAAGCTGTTGGCCGAGCATTTATAATTAATATTAAGTCTATGTGTGGTTATTTGGGAGCGACTGCCGGGACACAGAAAAACTCCACCTACAGTCCCCTCACCCCAAAATTACCCCCAGTGTCTACCATTAAGACAGAGAGTTGGAGAGGTAGTTCAAGTTGGAAGTGCTTGCCTTGTGAGAACCTGAGTTTGATCCCAGAATCTAAGTTCTTAAGAAGCCAAGTAGAGTGACACATGCTTGTAATCCCAGCACTGAGGAGGTGGAAACAGGCAGGTCCTTGGGGCTCATTGACAAGCTCCAAGGTAGAGAGATGTGCTGTCTTTGAAAAAAAGAAAAGAAGGAAAGAAGGAAGGAAGGGAGGGAAGGAGGGAGGGAGGGAGGGAGGAAGAAAGCTGTTAAAGTGCTTGCCATGGAAGCAGGAGGACTAACGTTCTGATCCCTAGAACACGTGATTGCTAGACAGTCTTCCGGCCAGCCTGTGATTCCAGCCTTTATAAGGCTGAAACAGGGTTCCAGAGCAAGCTGGATAGCTAAACTAGATAGTTAGCACACTGGTGCACGCACACACACACACACACACACACTGTTAGACACACACACCTACACATAATAGATAGTGCACTGGCACATATATAAATCTCTGTGTGTATAAACTCAATGAGAGCCGGGCGTTGGTGGCGCACGCCTTTAATCCCAGCACTCAGGAGGCAGAGCCAGGTGGATCTCTGTGAGTTCGAGGCCAGCCTGGGCTACCAAGTGAGCTCCAGGAAAGGAGCAAAGCTACACAGAGAAACCCTGTCTCCAAAAAAAAAAAAAACAAAAAAAAAAACTCAATGAGAGACTCTATGTCAGTGAATAAGGCAGAGAGTGATGTAGGAAGACCCCCAAAGTCAACCTCAGACTCTACACTCATGTACACACACACACACACACACACACACACACACGCTCATATATTTGCATGTGCATGTGCACCCACACATATGCAAATACACTCATACAGATGAGGGTGGAAAAGGTGGCTGGCTCATGAGGAGCAACAGCTGAAGCTATCCACTGGCCTCCACACCCATCTGTGTTGCAGGATATTTGATCACACTGTGAACCCCAAGATTGTGTTATTTACTAGAAAAACCTGTTTCTAGTTGTGGTGTGGCTCAGCCCTAGCACACACCTTTAATCCAAGAGCTTTCTGCGTGAATACTGTAAACATAGGTTAAGAGGCAGAACAAGCAACCAGTTGACAGGAAAAAAACCATGGAGAGTAAGAGGGAGTTAGGAGGACAGATAGAGAGATGCACAGAAAGTGGAAGGGAGGGGCATTCAGTTTGAGGGGTTTTGTTTGAGAAAGCTCTTTCTAGGATGTCAGCAGAGGAGGAAGGTCAGCCGAGTGTTTTCTCTGCCTCTCTGAGCTAGCAGGCTTTCACCCCCGCATCTAGCTCCGGAGTCTTTATTGGTAAAGTTGAACGATTGAGATTTTATTAAAAACAATAACCTGCACACACACAAGCATGCACACACATACACGCAAACACAAAGGATTGAATACACAAATTTCTTGATGTTTTAGAACAGCCGCTTTCCCTATTTGGCCATCAGGATTCAGCAAAGCAAAGATCCAGTCAAGAGGTCGTTGACAGGGCCGGTGAGATGACTCAAGGACCTGAGGGCAATCCCCAGAATCCATGGTGGAAGAAGAGAAGGAACTCCTGGAAGTTGTTCTCTGACCTCCACATGCATGTTGTGGCATGCATACATGTGCACACGTGCACATGCACACAAGATAGAATTTCGGGGCTGAAGAGATGGCTCAGTGCTTAGGAGCAGTTGCTACTCTTGCACAGAGTCTGGATTCAGTTCCCAGCACCCATGTCAGGTGGCTCACAACCATCTCTAACTCCCGTTTCAGGTCTCTAACATCTCTGCTCTCCAAAAGCACCCACACTCATGTGCACATACGAACATGCAGACACACACACCTGCACATACTATAAAAATAATAAATCTTTAAAGCTTTTAAAAATGAAAGTGTTGGTTTTTTAAAAGTTATTGATACTTAAAATTTTTTAGATATTTTATGTGTATGAATGTCTTGACTACATGTATGCATGCACATTGCATGTGTGCCTGGTGCCCAGAGTCGAGAAGAGGGCATCAGATCCCTTAGAACTGGAGTTACTACAGATGGTTATGAATTACCATATGGATGCTGAGAACTGAACCTGGGTCCTCTAAAAGAGCAACATGTACTCTTAACTGCCATCTCTCCAGCCTCCTTGACACTATTCTTAAATTATTTATAATTTAATAATTTCATGCATGTATATAACATATCATTCATCACCCTCTCTTATCCCCCTCCTACCCCCTCTGAATTCCTTCTTCCCAACAAGTCTCCCTCCTGCTCCCTTCGTAAAGGCCCATGCCTTAGTCAGGGTTACTGTTGCTGTGATGAAACACTATGACCAAAGCAACCTGGGGAGCAAATGCATTATTCTCTTCACAGCTCCGTATAGCAGTTCATCATCAAAGGAAGTCAGGGCAGGAACTCAAGCAGGGCAGGAACCTGGAGACAGGTGCTGATGCAGAGGCCAAGGAGGGGTGCTCCTACTGGCGTGCTCCTCCTGGTTTGCCCTGCCTGCTTTCTTATAGAACCCAGGACCAGCAGCCCAGGGATGGCCCCACCCACCATGGGGTTGGCCCTCCCCCATCAGTCACTAATTAAGAAGATGCCCTACAGGCTTGCCGATCTTAAGGAGGGGTTCTCTCAGTTGAGGCTCCCTCCTCCCTGATGACTCTAGCTTGTGTCAAGTTGACATAAAACTAACCAGTACAGCGCACTAAATTTAATTTAATGCTTGCATGAGCAGGGGGTGATTTAGTGGCACGTGGCCAACTTACCGGTGGCTGGCTATACCACATAGAAAAATGAGTCCAGGCTGAGGAGACAGTTCAGTTGGTAAAGTGCTTAATACTCAAGTTGGAGGACCTCAGTTTGATTCCCAGAACACACACACACACACACACACACACACACACACACACACAGAGTCAGGTGTGGTGGCACACACTCGTAATCACAGCACTGAGAAGGCAGAGGCAGATGGATTCATGGGTGATCTCATTAGCTAACCAAGGTAACCTAATCAGCATACTCCCAGAGCAGTGGGACACTCCATCTCAACAATCAAGGGAAATAGATCCTGAGGAAGAATATCAAAGATTGACCTCTGACCTCCACACACATGAGCATGCACACACATACACACCAACCCATAATAATAATAAATAAACACATAACAAAACACATTTTAAAAGAAAGTTACTCCCCTTTCCCAGACGCCATTAATTGCCAGTAGCTCCTCAGCTCAGCCTTGACATTATTTTTAGGAAGATAATGACAGAGGTTTTGGTTTTTTTTTTTTTTTTTTTGGTTGGGTTTTTCGAGACAGGGTTTCTCTGTGTAGCTTTGCGCCTTTTCTGGAACTCACTTGGTAGCCCAGGCTGGCCTTGAACTCACAGAGATCCGCCTGCCTCTGCCTCCCGAGTGCTGGGATTAAAGGCATGCGCCACCAACGCCCGGCATGACAGAGGTTTTGAAGGTTCCGGTTTTACCATGCTTTAAAATGCAGAGCTATCATCCAGTTCTGCATGGGACGCCTGTGTTGCATTGTGTTCTCCCAGCTCAACATCTAGTTACACATAGGGCTGTGGCCGTACGCTTCCGGCTCTCGGCACTTCAGGTTCATCAACTGTAAGATGAGGTATAGGAGCATCTACTTCGGAGTTGTCCCAGGGATTTAATGAGTCAGAACAGGGAAAGCACTTAAAACAGCAGCCAGCAGGGGCTGCCTTCAACCTCTGAATATTAGCTACCCCAGCTGTCCAACTGAGCATTTTCCCCTGCAGCCGTTACCTGTAACTTACTAGTCTGTTTCCCTTCCTGGATGACGTCATGTTCTCTTCTCTGTAAGTACCGGTACAAGCTTCTCTAAAGGCCTGGCTAATTGCTATTTTTAAAACAACCAGACACTTTATCATATTGATCCATTTCAAAGTATGGCAGCATCAAACGCTAGCAAGAGACGGGCTTAAGGGCTGGACAGACCGCTCAGTGGTTAAAAGCACACGCGCCACTATTTCAGAGGACCTGAGTTTGGTTCCCGGAAGCCACATTAGCTCACAACCACTGTAATTCCATTTCCTGGGGACTGACACTCTCTTCTGACCTCCAAGGGCTCCTGCATGCATATGGTACACATACGTACTTTCAGGCACACACATATATATGAAAAAAATGAGTAGAAATAAATATAAAAATATTTAAATGAAAAATTTTAAAAGAAAAAATTTCAAGTAGAGATATATAGTTTGATACTTTTAAGCTTGCAATCATGAAAAATATTGTTTTGGTTTTTTGCTTGGAAGAGAGTTGGGCTTTTGTTTTCTTTTTGTTGTTCTTGTTGTTTGTTGTTTGTTTGTTTGTTTGTTTAAATAGAGTCTTTGGGCCAAGATAGCCTGGAACTAGCTATAGAGCTGAAACTGGCCTTGAACTCTTAATTTTCATGCCTTCGCTGTCCAGGTGCTGGGATTATAGGTGTGTGCCAACATGCCCAGCTTTATATACTGTTCATAGACACGTGCATATAGAATATGAGCACAGATTAAAAGCATAAATGGGAAAAGTAAATCTCAAATGCCAGATCATGGTTTTATTTTCCGAGAGATTTCCAGGAAGAAAAAGAGAAAGGAACATATTTAGGTGGGGCTGACAAAAGACTTCAATTGTTCATTTGTTTAAAAAAGACCCGGGTTTGAGGCCAGTCTGGTCTACAAAGCGAGTTCCAGGTCAGCTAGGACTGTTACACAAAGAAACCCTGTCTCAAAAAAAGAAAAAAAAAGAAAAAAAAAAAAAGACTCCAAACAAGCTTATGAATGTTAAATTTCAAGAAAGCTGGGTGGTAGGTACAAAAATATTTGTTCTCTTAAACTATAAGTTTAAATAGACCAAAAGCAAGACAAAGTGTGTGGGAGAGCTGGCTAAAAGTCAGTATTAAAAGCCTTTAGAATTCTTGGTCCCCAAGCAGTGGGTAGGTTCTGTCCCAGCCACCCAGCCACCCAGCCACCCCCACCCCTCCCTTCCTCCATCTCCACCACTGGGGATTATTTCTCCATAGACCTTAGACCAGTAGAAGGCAGGGGGAGGCACAAACTGCTGGGGCTCAAGCATTCTCCCCTCCTTAGCAAACACTGCAATTTCTAAGCCTCAGAGAGTCTCCTGGTGACTCTCAATGCCCCAGGCTGACTCTCAACCTGGGGAACATTTTCTGTGCACTGTACAGCTAAAAGCCCATTAATCCTGCACTTCTCAAAATTAATAGGATGCTATTCACAGGATTCTTCCAGTTTTGTTTTTTTGAGACAGGGTTTCATGTAGTCCAGACTGGCCTCAAACTTACTATGTAGCTGAGGATGACCTTCAACTCCTGATCCTCCAGCCTGTACCTATGGAGTGCTGTAATCACAGGGGTGTACCCCCCATGCTTTATGTCACATGGTTCTTTTTTTTTAATTGATCATTCTCCATATTATTTATTGTTTCATATTTTATTTTTTATTTATTTTTATTATTTTTTTATATCATCAGCTTGATACAGTACAAATTCTTATCCTAATAGTGAAATGTTTCACACTGATGCTTGCCCAGTGTTTGAGTAAACCCAAAACTTATTATAAGCCACAGTCATCCTAGGGTCTCCTAGGATGCTATGTAGCCTCCCTGGATCTGTGGGTTGCAGTCTGATTGTTCTTTGCTTTACATCTAGTATCCACTTATAAGTGAGTACATACCATGTTTGTCCTTCTGGGTCTGGGTTACCTCACTCAGGATGATATTTTCTAGTTCCATCCATTTGCCTGCAAATTTCATGCTGTCATTGTTTTTCTCTGCTGAGTAGTACTCCATTGTGTATATGTACCACATTTTCTTAATCCATTCTTCAGTTGACGGGCATCTAGGTTGTTTCCAGGTTCTGGCTATTACGAATAATGCTGCTATGAACATAATTGAACATGTTTCTTTGTGGTATGATTGAGCATTCCTTGGGTATACGCCCAAGAGTGTCACATGGTTCTGTTGTTCTATTTGTTTGTTGGTTGGTTGGTTTTTGAGGCAGAGTCTATTACAACCCATACTGGCCTTGAACTGGTTGTTACAGAGGGTGACCTTGAACTGTTCACGTCTCATGCCTCATACCTCCCAAGTGTTGGGATTACAAGCGTGTGCCACAATGTCAGGTTTCAGTGTGATGCTGGGAATCAAACCCAGGGCATTATTCATGCAGAGCTACATACTCAGTCCTTCACAGGCCACTTAATGAAATGAAAGACATACAACTAGAAGTAGTTCAGTCCTCTCAGAGCTGAATGCTTATCAGAACGCTGATGTAATACTCTATGGTGTATCTAGTAATTCAAGTAAAAAAATAAACAAAATACAGGCACTATAATATAGTACAATAAATATTAAAAGCAAAAAAAGAGAGAAATTGAATCTCATATCATCTGCTTTTGTATTTTAAACTTAGTCAAGACCTTTCTAGTTGACAGAAAACTAGAAAGTAAAAAAATGTAAACATTTTAATTGAAATCTAAACAAGCATAAAAATGAAAACTAAAAGGGCTCCTTTTGTGAGGGGGTTGAATAAGAATAGTCCCTATAGGATTGATTGGGAGGTGTGGCCTTGTTGGAGGAAATGTGTCACTGAGGGGTAGGCTTTGAGGTTTCAAAAGGCCAATGTAGCAAGAATTCTAATTGGTCTTAATAATAAAAACCCAGAGTCGGATATCAGAGTGAAAGCTGAAAGATCCAAGAAGCAGAGAAGTCAGCCACTAGAAAGACTTCTTACCTCTAGGAATCCTTAGACTGAAAGGGCTGAGCTCATGTCTCCACCCCACCTTATCACTTCCTCCTGCCACCCAGCCATATCACTTCCTGTTTCCTCCTCCCAAGTACTGGGATCAAAGGCATGAGATCCCAAGTGCTGGGATTAAAGGTGTGTGCCACCACTGCCCGGCCTCTAGTGGCTAGCTCCGCACTCTGATCTCCAGGCAAGCTTGAGAGACATTAAAAGACAGTTTGGGTAATGCAAGTTAGAATAGAAAGTGAGTTAGATACAACCTTTTGGACTCACCAAGATAGGACAGATATGGAGCATTTCTCTGAATTTGTCAATTGTTAATGGACTAGACATTGTTGATGTATTTATTGCCGGTATATTGTATATAGTTATTGTACTTATTGTATATAGTTTTTCTTATATTAGTTATAATATTCTTTTTTATTCTAAACAAAAAAGGGGAAATGTGGTGATATTTTATTTGTGCTCTAACTGAAGAATCAAAGCACCCCCATTTCAAGCAAGCCCCTCACCCCAGCTTGAAACAGGCCTGAGTTTCAAAATTCTCAGAGCTGCTGACATAGGTCCCAGGAGCCCAAAAGTACAAAGTCAGGATGTTTGAGGGGCCATCTGGTAGCAACTGATTAACCATAGAATGTCCCAACACCGGAGATAGTCTATAAAGTTTGACAAACAACCAGTCAAACTACAAAGTAAGATAACACAGAGATTCTGGAAAGCCCCTAAAACTTGAGCCAATCAGAATTATACCCATACTAGCACCCCCTAACTGATGTAATCTTTGTGGGTTTTTTTTGCCTTTAAAACCTGAGCTTGCAGAGGGGTGGGCACATCCTCTAGCCTCCTCTGCCTCAGGGTGCTCGATGAGGTCCCTGCTGCACAGCTTGAACTGCTCCAATAAACCTTGCTTTTGCATTTTGGTGAGTTCATGTCTCTGGTGGTCTCTTTGGGGGTCTCGTGCCCAGGGCACAACACTAACAAATAAAGTTTGCCTGGAGATCAGAGTGTGGAGCTAGCCACTAGAGGCCGGGCAGTGGTGGCACACACCTTTAATCCCAGCACTTGGGATGAGGAAACAGGAAGTGATATGGCTGGGCGGAGAGAGGAAATGATAAAGCAGGGTGGAGACAGGCACTGGACCCTTGCAGTCTGAGGATTCCTAGAGGTAAAGAAGTCTTCCTAGTGGCTGACTGCTCTGTTTGCTCTGTTTCTTGGATCTCTCAGCCTTCACCCTGATATCTGACTCTGGGTTTTTATTATTAAGACCAATTAGGATTCGCACTACAGCCTAAGCCAGGCCTAACGTCTCTCTTTTCTTGCTGCCGGTGGATCCAAATGTAGAACTCTCAGCTACTCTCCAGTACCATGTCTGTCTGCGTGTTGTGGTGCTCTCTGCCATAATGACAATGGACTAAACTTCTGAGCCCCAATTAAGCATTCCTTTATAAGAGTTGCCATGGTCTTGGTGTCTCTTCACAGCAACAGAACACTGACTGAGATGGGGGTGATGCTTCAGTGAGTAGAAGTGACTGCCACGTCAGCCTGATAACCTGGCTTTGATTCCAGGAACAGATAGTGGAAGGAAAAAACCGATTCCCAAAAGTGGAGGTCCTTTGACCTCTACATGTATGCTGTGGTATTCACACACACACACACACACACACACACACACTATTTTTTAATTTAAGTATTTTAGATTCATTTGATATGTGTTTTACCTTCGTGTATGTATGTGCACCATATATGTGCCTGGTGTTCACAGATGCAAGAAGAGGGTGGTCAGATCCCTTGACACTAGAGTTACCAATGGTTATAAGTTACCATGTGAGTTCTGGAAACTAAATTTGGGTCCTCTGCAAGAGCAGCAAGTGCTCTTAACCACCAAACCATCTCTCCAGCTCCAAAGTTTTTGTTTTAGAAGTTTAACTGAAGAAAATATATTTATTCAATTTTGTTCAAATGCAAATTACTTTTGCTTGGTTGTTTTTTTAATATTTAAAGAGTATTTGTGTGTGTGTGTGTGTGTGTGTGTGTGTGTGTGTGTGTGTGTGTGTATGATTGCCAGTGCCCAATGAGGCCAGAAGAAGGTACTGAAGGGCCTGTAACTGGAATTTCAGATGTTGTGAGCCACCCAACATGGGTGCTGGGAACTGAACTCCAGTCTTCTGAAAGAACACATGCTCTTACACACTAAGCCAATTCTCCACCCCTCTTAGGTCCCCAGGCTAGCCTCATACTCCATGTATGTACCCTCCTGCTTCAGCCTCTCCCAAATGGTAGGCTTATATAATGTTGTGCACTTAAGTACATATTCTCAATCTGTAGGTGTAGAGTTGAGGATGTATCCCAACGGTAGATGCGTACTGAGCATGCGTGAGACTCCAGAACCCATCCCCAGCACCAAAAATACTTTTTGTTGTTTTGGGTTTTTTTGAGACAGGGTCTTTCTATTTAGTCCTGGCTGTCCTGGAATTCATTCACTATGTAGATCAGGCTGTCCTCAAACTCTCAGAAATCCTCCTGCCTCTACCTCCTGAGTGCAGGGATTAAAGGCATGGGCCACCACATCTGGCTCAAAAATAAATATTGATTTAGGTTTTAGAGACATAAAGTCTGTGTTTCAAAAAGCTACTAGATGGTGCCTATTCTATTGGTCCATTATTATTATCATTATCATTATCATTATATTTATTTACGTGTGTGTGTGTGTGTGTGTGTGTGTGTGTGTGTGTGTGTGTGTCAGGTATAGAGAACAACTTTCAGGAGTTGGTTCTTTCCTTTGATCACATTTGCCCTGGGAATCCACTTTATTTGTATGAATGTTTGTCTGTATTTATGTATGTGCACCTCTTCTTTATTTTAATTTTTTTATTAAGGCTGGGGAGATGGCTCGGAAGTTCAGAGCACTTGCTGCTCTTGCAGGGATTCATTGCCATCACATACATGGTGGCTCACCGCTGTCTGTAACTCCAGTCCCCCACCCTCTCCTCACCTGGGAAGGTACCAGGCACACATGTGTTGTGTACACGTGCATACAGGCAAATATTCATACACATAAAATAAAAATAAATCTTTCTAAAATTAAGAATTTTTTT
>CABHPP010127537.1:1849-28183 GCA_902168425.1 Peromyscus attwateri | reverse complement strand
GCCTGCCTCTGCCTCCTGAGTGCTGGGATTAAAGGCGTGCGTCACCACCGCCCAGCCAACTGATTTCTCTTTAGGGGCCTCAGGTTTAGCAGGGATGTTGTCAATCAGTGTGGGAGGAATGCTCTGATTTCCTGAAATTTTGGTAAATGAGCAAGCAGAACTCAGACATCCCAAATAGCAGCTCTAACTATGCTTGCTCTTTGACCAGAAATCCTGCTCTCTGGAGTCAAGTCCTCCTGACTTTGAGTCAGTCCACAGCCTGCACTGGAATCCTTCAGCTTGCTCTTGTTTGGGGGCAATCTGGAATTGCGGGGGAACTCTCAGCAGCCCCTTTGCTGTGGCAGGGGATCGGAGAAACCTCCGCCAGGAAGACACATGGCTACATTTGTGATTCTCCCAAAGCCCCGCTTCCCGTTGGGTTTTGAGTGTTTTCACAGGAGCCTGTCTGTGTATGTTGGGGTCTGATAACATCTTTCTGTAAGAAAGAGCCATGTTCTGAAGTCTCACTTGTATTTAGAAATCCTTGGCTGTTGTAGAAGTATTTATATTTGGGGCTAAAAAGACCAACTGAGACTTGGTAAACAAGTGGATGGACATGGAACTGGATGGTAGCGAGAAGAATTGCAGCTTTGATGAATTACAGCCTGATTTGGAAAGGAGAAGCCTTCTCCCTGGGAGAATTTAAACACCTTGGGAGTCAAGCAGCCTGGGATAAAGGGTCTGCAGTGGCTCCTGGGCAAACACAGGTAGGGCTGTGAACTGGAATGGATCCTTTCTCTGACCACTAAACTAATCCTTTATCAAAACAGCACCCAGCCTCTGAAAGAGGGTTTTCATACTGAAAAGAGAATTTTGCTTGCAGAACCTGGCTGCATCTCTTACATAATTCAGGAGGATTTTCCCCCACCGGGCCAACATTCCTGGTGTTTCAGTTCACCATGCTCAGCCTTAATGATAGCTAGATTGATCCAGATTCTTTGAGAAGTCACAGGATTATTGGATTGTTTCCACATTTTTCATTTAAATCCACCATCTAGCTTATTCTTCTGATTTCTGCTTTGGGGAGAACAGTGCGGCCTTGTAGGGGTCGTCAGCACCATTAGGATTACAAACAGCTGTCTGTGTTCATTGTGGCTTCCAGTGAGGAGTGAGTTGAAATTAATAAATCCAGGCTCTGCAGCATTCCTGTGTGTTGTTAATTAAGCGGAGGGTGTTTTTCTGCTTCAGACCTACTTCTGACTCTGGTGAGTGGAGTAGTAGGTGCCCATGCCTGAGACCTGCAGGTGGTCTCTGCCTCGCACATGCCTAGCAGCCTCTGAGTGTGAGTCCTGGCTTTGTGCAAGACACTGGGCCAGACCCCAGAGGTTCCCAAGCCCATAGAGCCAGGCGCAGATCCTGCCTCAGTGAGAGCGCTCTCATGATAACTGACTGCAAGTTAGTCAGGAAAACCCACCATAGTTCAGGGGGCTCAGCAGACTGAGATCTGAAAGATGATGTACACCAGGAGGAACCTGGTAAACAGGTGAAAAGGTGGGATAGAGTGAGGAATTCTGAGGAGAGAGAGGCTCATGGTTGGCTGGGACGTTCCATCTTAATAAGAACAGTCTTCTCACCCTTGGAAGGCACTTCAGTTTCATAGGCCCACCAAATTCCCACTGTCCTCCGTAGAATATTTCAAAAGTTGCTTCCCTTCTGAAGTTACCTTTCAGCCAGAACTTCCCTCTGTCTTGTGAGAACTTGTCTTATACAACCGACATAACATTATGAAAACTGTGTTTAAGTCTCCACTCAACTATTTATTTGCTTTGTGACCTTGGGAAAGTTACTTGACATCTCTGAACTTCAGCTTTGTCAGCTGTAGAATGGAGCTGCGAAAAGCACCTTCCTCAGAGGTTTCATGGGAGGGCTGAATAATTAACATGCAGTGTGCCTTCTCCAGTGCCTGGTACACAGCGGACCTTTACCGCAGTTTCAGCGTGCACAGCCTCATTAATGTAACCTATCGGCTGGTTCTAAATACGTCCATCTCCTTACTGGTTTTGTCCATATGCTCAGAGTTGGTTAGAGTCCCATCAGGAAGCCAAACCATGTAGTTAAGCGTCCCTCCTGGAAAACAGAGCAGCAGCCTTCAAGGCCAGTGCTGCTCAAAGGCTGTGTGCGTTTAAGAGTCTAGGAATCCCAAGAAGACGCAGTCCTGGTTCAGCTGGTGGGAGGTGGGGCTCAAGTCTCTGTGTTTCCATGACGCTCCAGGATGACGTCTGTGCAGTTGCTCTGTGCTGAGGAATGAGGGTCCACATCACCTCACTGAGCTTCTGGGGACTACCTAGGCTCTGTCGGGAGAGCCAGTAGCCCTAGGAGGAAGGAGGGGACTTGTTCCATGTGCTGCTCTAAGCACAGAACTTCATGGCCCAGCCCCTTCTTACCTGGTCCAGCGCCCCCAGCAGTGGCTACTGAGTTGATGTCATCAGTGTACCAAGAGTGGTTCAGTCCTTGGGGACGGTATCAGTCAGGTTTCTCTAGAGAGAGTGACAGGGTGTGTTTTGAGGGACAGTAGGGACGTTTGGCATACTGATAATGCCAGCATGAATTGACACTGAAGGCCTTGAACTTCTCCTGGCAGGCCAGTGGACTGGAAGATCAGATGAAACTTCTTATGGCAGAAATCCTTTTCTGGGAAGCCTGGGTGCTTGCTGCTAAGTCCTTCCACTGGTTGGATGAGCCCACCTGCATCAGAATGGATAATCTGCTTTACCTGAAGTCAAGTGATGGTGTCGGTCACTGTGGTGGTTTGAATGAGAAGGGTCCCCATAGACTCATAGATTTGAACGCTTGGTCATGAGGGAGTGGTGCTACTCGACAGAGATTAGGAGGTGTGGCCTTTTTGGAGTAGGTGTGGCCTTGTTGGAGGAAGTGTGTCCCTGGGTGTGGGCTTTGGTGTTTCAAGCTCAAGCCATTCCCAGTGTCTCTCTCTCTTCCTGCTGTCTGCAGATCCAGATGGAGAACTCTCAGCTCCTCTCCAGCACCATGTCTGCCCGTGTGCCACCATGCTTCCTGCCATGCTGATAATGGAGTAAACCTCTGAGACTGTAAGCAAACCCCAATTAAATGTTTTCCTTTCTAAGAGTTGCCTTGGTTGTGGTGTCTCTTCACAGCAATAGAACATTGACTAAGACAGTCACATACACAAAAGACTACATGTAGTGATACCTGCCCTAGTGATTGACCAAACAGCTGAACAGTCCAGCACACAAAGGGAACAAGCATAAACAAACACCCAGAGCATCTGGGCTGCTTCTGGACCACACCTCTCGTCCCTTCCATGGCAGAGGGTGGATATATCTTATGAGCTTACCTCCCTCCTAGGATAGAATTCATGGATCTGACACCACCATCTCGGGGGTTTGATGGGTGCCTTTAACATTTGATAGTTACCCTAAATTCTAGTGTGTGCTCTTACAGCCACTTTGGACACAGTTAACCAACTCTTTGGGTTAAGTTTCCTAGTGAAAAAGTTACTCCAGATCCACAGCTGCCCTCTTTGGAGGGGAGGACTGTTTACATGGGGCTACAGTACCAGAGGGGAAGTAGCAGGAAGTTCCTTCCTGGAGGTCTTGCCACCTGCTAAGCCTCTGCTGTGTTCTTGGCCAGAGGCTGTCCAGAGAACAGAGGTGGAAATGCCGTGTGGCCCCTGGGAAAACTTCAGGATCCACCAGTACCGGTGCTCATTTTCCCAAGGCCTTCCAGGCTGGGGTTTTATCTCATGCTCTGGACAGTCTGGGGGCATAAGCAGCGTAGGTACTGCCAACCTCTATTTCCTCTGATTTGACCCAATGGTACCATCTCCTGGTGCAATGGCCTGGGGTTGAATGGTAACAGGAAAGCGAGTGTTACATTTTGGAACCTGGTGGACTGGAATGAATTCCTCTCATCTCTTACAAGCTGAGTGGCCCTGGACAAGTTACTCCACTAAGTTTCCGTACCTACAATGACTATTTTGAAGGTCTGAAATGAGGCTCATATATTGCATGGTTCAGTGTTTCATCTACTAGATGATTAGGAATTACCATGACCTTCATCATCACTGTAGTGGACATACCATGAATGCTACCTACCCACAACACCCTTCTGTAGTGACTGTACCTACCCAGAGCCCCCAAGGAGTCACCAGAGTAGATACCCCTTGTCACAGCTAATTGGGTGGAGGAATGTTGCCTCTGATCCCTATTGGCCTTGGGTTTCTCTCCTGGCAGTTGAGGGTTGGGACATGAGGGGACTGACCTTGAGCAATGGAGAGGTGAGCTGAACAGTTTTATGTCCTGGGGAACTGAGGCAGCCTTGAAGATTACTGTACAGACTGAGGTGGTGACAGGGAAGACTTCTGGTGAAGAAAAATGGAGAAGCAAGCAGAGGCAGAGGGAAGAGAAATGGGTCACGTGGCCCCTGAAAGATGGGGCCTGTTCTTAACTTCCTGGTTCCCACGAGGCCAGGGGACTCTTTCTGACCTTGAATTCTGTGGAGCCTGTGTCCTTTCGCTGAGTTAGCATTCATTTTCTTTCCTTCTTTCTTTCTTCTTTCTTTCTTTCTTTCTTTCTTTCATGGTTTCTTTGTATAACTTTGGAGCCTATCCTGGAACTCACTCTGTAGACCACGCTGGCCTTGAACTCACAGAGATCTGCCTGATTCTGCCTCCCAAGTACTAGAAAGGCATGTGCCACCACTGCCCAGCAGCCTTCATTTTCTTAAGCTAGCTTGAGTTGGTATTCATCCTTGCAATGAGAAGATCAGTTACAAGAATGAAGCAGATGAAGAATGGGGCTTCTGAGAGCCAAGACTCATGTCTTGCTGCCTTGTCTGGTCAGTATAGTCATAATGAAGGCCATAACTTCCCCTGGCCTTCGACCACTAATTCAGAGTCTGAAGTGGGTTGGGAAGCACTAACTCTGTCTGACATTGTCCTCTGTGGACTCCCATGAAGCTGCCCACCCTTCTGGTTGATCTGGTCATGAAGGTGCCTTTGGTGTTCTCCTTTTGATGTAGGCACAGGTTCTCAGTGAACTCTGCGTCTTCACTGAAGCTATTGTGGATGAACCCTAGGGCACCTGGTCCAACTTGGTACTACCCATTGAAATTACTTGGTGTTGGGATGGAGAGATGGCTCAGTGGTTAAGAGTACTTGTTGCTCTTGCAGAGGACCTGAGTTCAGTTCCTGGCACACAGTGGCTCACAACCATCCTTAACTCCAATTCCAAGAGATCCAATGCCTTTTGATCTCCAAGGGCACCAGGCACACATGTACATACATACATACATACATACATACATACATACATACACACATACATGTAGCAAAATAGTCATACACATAAAATAAATCTAAAAAAATTCTTTTGGAAAAAAATTATTGAATTTGGAAGTCACTTTATCTGAGCCTCTGGTGCTGAGAGGGAACTGAAGCAGCTAAAATGTGGAGTTGATCATAAAGACAAATATGGGGATCCTGACCAGTTGTAATTGTCAAATTGTGGTCCTTTGACCTGAGACAGGTGTTGAGTCCTGCCTGGTTCATAGTGCTTCGGAATATGACCTGACTTGGAAATAGGGCCTTGTAGATGTATGAGCCAAGACAACTCATTTGGAAGGGGGGGGGGGTTAATCTAAAATAAAGTGTCTTTATAAAAGGGGGGGGAATTCAGACGGAGACAGGCGTAGAGGGGAGAGGAAGGGAAGAGAGAGAGGTTACCAGGTGAGTGAGGGTGCCTTGAAACACCGAGGACCAAGAGAAGCTGGCAGAGGTAAGGAAACATTCCCTCTCATGTAGGTTTCGGGGGAGCATGGCACTGCACATGTCATGATTTCAGACTTCAGGGCTCCAACATAGTGGGATACCAACTTTCCATTGTCTCAGGCACTAGTTTGTGGTACGATGTGATGAGGAGATCCCTAGAAAGCTAACGTACAGGCTCTGAACTCTGTAGTGGTTTCTTCTTTTATTTTGGTTTGGTTTGGCGAGGCAGGATCTCATGCTATAGCCCAGTCATAGCCCCAAATTCATGGCAATCCTACTTCAGACTCCTGAGTGCTGGGATTATAGCCATGAACCACCACACCCAGCTAATCATTTTAGTCTTTTATGTCATTCCTTTGAGTTGTTCTGCTGCCTCTTGGGTGTGAAATGAAGATTCCAGAGGCCTGGGCGTTGTCTCCGGGGTGGGGTGTTTAACCAACCTCCATCCCTCGGAGGAATGTGGCATGCTCTATGAACTCAGCCAGAAGCTAGAGCCTTCATGGGAAAAGTGGCAGGTTACTCCTGTGTTTGCCACCATGTGAACCTGGCCAGACACTTTTGTGGCAAGTGTCTGTTAATATTTTCAGAGTCTCTAAATCTGGAATTTGTGGGTGGAGGCAGAAATGGAGCACTTATGTCTCTGTCTCAAGTAAATTTGGGGAACGACAGGTAGGAAGTTGGGAGCAGGACTCTGGGTTTGGGTCCTGCTTGCAGTGTGGTGGTTGACCAGTTGCCTTTCCACAGGCCCTCGCCCTTGCTTGTGCATGAGAATTACCTTCTCTGGCAGCAGGTCTGGCAAGCGACTGGAGACATTTCATAATACATCTCCAGGTGATGAAGGTGTCACCAGCCAATAGACCAGCACTCTGAAAACTGCCCACCTTCGTCTCGCTAAGCCTCTGTTTTCCTACCTGTACAATGGGCTTTGTGATGTTTCCCATTTGTATGGCTGTGGGGTTTAGTGAGTAAGTGCTTTCAGGAAGCTCAGTCAATACCAGTGAGCAAAGCTTTGGCCATGATTGACATGTACTTCCGTGGGTTTGTGGAGTCTCTCTGGGGCATTCCTGAGCACCTAAAGGTGATTGTGGATGGCGTGCCGAGATGATATATCTCCTCTTGGGGTTTAATGAGAAGCAGACCTTCCTTCTGTAACTGTGGGACACTCACCGCTGTGCGGGGGTTCTTTTCCCATCTAAGCCGGTGCTTGATGCCTGGGATGAGTTCTTCCCCAGAAGTGGTACAAGGACAGCAGAGACTGTCCTTCACCTCAAGGCTCATCACACAGAAAGTCCTCTCGCTGGGGCTCTGTGAGCATTCCTGCCGTCAGGACCTGCAGCTGGCAGCCTTGGCTGCTCCCGGACAGCGCTGCCCATCTGTGCAGGAAGCGTTCTCGGCCTGAGCCCTTTCCCACACTCCCAGCTAAACACAGCAATTGTCTAGGTGCCTAGTGTCAAGTGCCAAGGCCTTTCAGAAGCCACTGTATGTGTATGTTCTGCGTCCCCTCTGGTTCGGGGTGAGCACAGACATGCAGACCATTAATGGATTGGCCCTTCTAACCCGATGTGACATCCTGGCACCAGGGCTCCTCGTTAGCTCCATCTTTGGGATTCTAGCTTTGGAAGACAGACAGTACGTGTCAATAAATAGCTCCTTGTCTCCAGGATTCTGGCCCCACCAGAGGCCTGGGGCTCTGCTTGGGAGCTGTTGTCTTGTTGCTAAGATTCTTGGAGCCAGTCCAAGCTCACATTTCCCAGAGTGGTGGAGAATAGTAATGACCACAATCCTCTGAAAACATATATGCTAGGCTCAGTCCAATGTCATGTAGCAAAATCATCTTAATATCTGAGAGGATGGTATTTCTGCTTTTGTTTGGCTTTTATGTAGCTGAACTTTGAGAAAAAAAGTGAAAAATTTTTTCCATGTATGCTCGGTGAAAGCTTCCTTCTTCATTGCCATGAACTCTATTTCAGCTATTCCCATGTGCAGAATAGCAAGCATGATTCTTCTACTTTAGTTAGAGGCCATGAAGTAGGTGGTATAAATATCTTGTTTTTTCTTTTGAAAATGTTTCTTTGCCCTAACCACAAATTTCTCTCCTTAACATTCTTGTCTTATCCTATTGTAGGGCCACATTGTGGACAATATTTTAAGAAAACTTCTAATAATATATTCTTGGAGCCAAAGTGTCCCTGTATTACCCCACCCTCAATCTCTCTTCCAATTCCTATTTAGCTCAACTGGCTGACTTATGGTATAAGTTAACATTGATTTTCTTGCCTGCCTGGATGTGATCTCTCCCAATCTAGTATGTCAACATGATTTCAGGAATTACTTATACATTTTTTTCCCTCACTCTCCTACTGGCATACTGAAATCCTGTGGGTAGAGATCTTCCCAGGCCAGTCTGTCTTGGCAGTCAAATTGAAAAGACATCAGGATGAGCTAGGAGGTAGTGGTGCATGCCTTTAATCTCAGAACTGGGGAGACATAGGTATTCGGATCTCTGAGTTCAAAGCTAGCCTGATCTACAGAGCGAGTTCCAGGACAGCCAGGGCTGTAACACAGAGAAAACTTGTCTCAAACAAACAAACAAACAAACAAACAAACAAACAAACAAATAAAAAGAAGACAAGACTAGAATGAAATCAAGGAGATATCTATCTATCTATCTATCTATCTATCTATCTATCTATCTATCACTATGTGAAAATACACGAGATCTTAGGACACTTTTCGATGCTTGATCGGTGTACTTAGTACATAAAAGCAGGGCCCGCGTCTGGTCCTACACTGTGGGAAGTCAACTTATAACTTACTCCCCTTCCCTTACTTAATAGTATAACATTGGATAGAAAGAGCTTAAAAAACCAGTGTTTAGAGAGTTAAACATAATCTTCACTGTAGAATCCAGCAGTCGTGTTTCTGAATATTCACCCAAATGAGTTGAAACCTATGTCCATGCAAATGTTCATGGCAGCTTTATTCATTAGTGCCTTGAACTGGAAAAAAAAATCACAATATCCTTCAATAAGCAGATGGCTAAGTAAAACACAGTGCTTCTAGAATGCTTTTCAGTAGTGAGGAGAAAAGAGGCACCAAGCCCTGGGGAACCTTAAGTGCATATTGCCAAGCGAAAGAAGCCAGTGTGACAAGAGTGCACACTCTGTGCTCCCCACTACGTGACATCATAGAAGAAGTGAAGGGTCAGCTTCAGTGCTAGGGGCTGGCCATGAACAGGGGAACTGGGTGTTGAGAGGGTGGAAGTATGCATTCTGGCAACCAGAGCAGTAACACACAGCACAGGAGAACGGATCCCAGTGAACTGCCTCACAAGCAGTGATGACTAGTTGGTAACTAGTGTCCCAGAGCGACGCAAGGTCCCTAGTTTAGCTCAACGTGCAGACTCACTGGAGGAGCTGGGGTTAATTAAATTAATTAAATGCATGTGCCACTACCGCCCGGCCTCTCTCTGTCTTTTCTACAACTCCTTCTACTTGGCAGTTGCTGAAATGTACAGGTTTCCCGCTCTGGGATTTTTCTTTTAAATTCTAATAAAATTGTCTTTGAGTTTCCTTTTAAGTCCATCCTTAAATTCTTTCATTAATGAGACTGAGACCCCTGAGAGGGGGCCTCCAGGTGACCTGCAGACATGTGGTGTCCCGAACGGGATTTCTCCAAATTTCCGATGACAACATCACACGGGCCACACTGTACCGGCCGCCCACTACGGCAATTGATCACAAAGAGGGAGAGGGTGTTCCAATACTGTTTGTAGCTCACTGCAAGGTTGAGCAGTTCATGGCAAACATCACCAAAGGGTGCCGCGGAAGTACAACCTGTGAGGATGATGCCGAGGCCTGGAAGTCCTTCCATGTCCTAGGCCCCAAGAGTTATTGGGGTCTGGAGCTCAGCAGCTTTTGTACACGTGTAAGTGGATAAGCCCTTCTGCTAGTGCTGGCCTAATAATAATGCCAAAGAGAGGTGGGGGGAGGGGGAGGGGGAGGAGGGGGAACAGGAAAGGGGAGGGAGGGGGAGAGGAGAGAGGAACAGAGACACACACACACACACACACACACACAGAGAGAGACAGAGAGATTGACTTTAGGGACAGAGCTCAGGCTTAAAAAATCATACATTCACCTGGGCAGCGGTGGCGCACGCCTTTAATCCCAGCACTGGGGAGGAAGAGGCAGGCAAAACTCTGTGAGTTTGAGGCCAGTCTGGGCTACAGAGTGAGATCCAGGACAGGCACCAAAACTACACAGAGGAACCCTGTCTCAAAAAAAAAAAAAAAAAACCCACCAAAAAACAAAACAAAACAAAACAAAACAAAAAACTCAAAACCCCCAAACCCCCCATACATTCACTTTCATAAGTAAAATTAAAATAGCACAAGCACTCTCCTTCTCTAGGTAGAGGAGAATCCACAAGTGGAACCTCCTCCCTGCTATGGTAACGCACCAGATTCCTGGTTCCTGGTGCAGGATGAGGCTCCTGGGCTGTAGCTCATGGAAGCCCCATTGTGCCATTTTTCTTCCTGCTTTCCTGGTGGTGTCTGGTTCCAGGCCCTTCTACTGTCTCCACGACAATGTTTTTGGTAGGGACTGTCATCTTGCTCTCCTTCGAAACCCTTAAACCTTTGATTGACCACGGACCTGGGGCAGTTTCTGTGACTCAAGGGGACTCACTACGTATGATGGCCAGCACTCAAGGGCATCCAGAAGTCCCTTCCCATAGAGGCCAGTGTTCTGTGGGACACTGCACGGGAATAGGGTGCAAGTTCCCACCTCTTCATATTCCCCTCTTGTGGGAGACTTTTCATCTTGGGAGAAATACCCCAGAAAAACCACTTAAAGGGAGAAAAGTATTTTGGCTGATGGTCTCACAGGTTTCAACCTGTGACCAGTGGCTCTCCTGTTTTCATCCCATAGCAAAGCAGAGTATCGGGATGGGAAGGGATGTTGAGCAGAGCTTCCCCTCATGGAAGCAGCCAGCAAGATATGTGGGGGCCATGGGAGGGAGGGAGAGAGACTATATCCCCCAAGGATACACCCCTCAGTGACCTACTTCCTCCAACTGGGCTCAGCTAGGGTTTCTGTCACCTCCCAAAATAGTGCTGCCAGCTGGGGACCAAGCCTTCAACGCAGGAGGTCGTGGGGCATTTCATATTCAGTTAGAACATTACCTGTTTGCTCACTGTTTATTCTTCCCAGGACCTGCTCTCCTTTCTTTTAAGAGTCTACCTTGGTCATACAACACTTTAGCCATTATGGAAAACAATCGAGAAATTACTCAAAACATGAGAAATAATGCTATTATTTGAGCTGACAATCCCATTGTTGGGTATATAGCATACACCCTTGGGAAGCAAAGTCAGGCTGCTAAAGAGGTATCTGAACACTCACGTTCATTGCAGCGGTGTTCACAATGGCCAAGAAATGAATAGGTAGAGAAAGTGTGGTACAGAGGAACAGTGGAGAACTACTTAGTATGATACCATTCTGTCATTTTCAACAACATAGATGGAGCATAATGATAAAAGAAAGAAAAAAAGAAAAACAAAACCCAAAAACAAAACCACCACCAACAGAATACCCTGTCAGGCTCAGAAAAACAGGGCGTATGTGATCTTACTCACTTGTGGATTATAGAAAAGTGATTTCATGGAGATTGAGAATAGAAAGTGGCTAAGGCTGGGCAGGGTAGGAGGAAGAAAGGGGCGGGGTCATAGAGGTTAAGTAACGGAAATAAGATGCTATTCCACAGTAGGGCAATGATAGACAATAATACACTGTATATTTTAAAAGGCTAGAAAATGAACACTAAAAATGATACACGTTTGAGGAGATAGACATGTTTACCCTGATTTAAACATACAACGTATACACATGCCTAACTTTACACTGTAGCCCACGAATATTGGGTTTGGAACACAAAAGGCCCTAACTCTTCACTGGTGCAAGAGTGCCTTGGATTTCTTGGAATGGGATAAAAGACGAAAAGAGAAAATGCCCTTCTACTTCCTGCCTGTCTGCCTGCCTTCCTCACTCCCTCCTTCCCTTCCTTCTCTTCCTTCTCTTCCTTCTCTCTCTCCCTTCCTCCTTCCTTCCTCTTCTCCCTCCCTCCTTTCTTAACTTCCTTTCCTGAAAATCATCCCCCAACCCCGTAGTTGGGTTAATCTGCCGCACTATAACTGCTACTGGCGAGGAACTTAGCTATCTTTATTTTAAAAATGAAACCACTTTTCCTGAAGCTTAGGCCACTGCACATCGGCTCTGGGCCCTGAGCTGTCAGCAGATGCCCCACAGCATCGAGGGCTCCAGACAGTGTCGTTTCATCGACTTCAAGACCAATCCAAAGTCAGCAGAGCAGATGAAAACCACATGCAGTCTAATTTCCCCACGACTCCATCGGGAGAGCAAGCACCTGCAGACTTGCACTTGGCTCATCACAGAGATCATCGCAGAGCAGTCCATTGTCTTCGCTCTTTCTTTGGGTGAGCACCAGATGAGTCATTGGTTTGCATTTTGAGGTTACAGTGGATGAAAAATACTTATCTGTAAGCACAATGATCACCTTCAATGGCACCAGATGCTCTAAGAGGGATGCTAGTGGACCTGTTTCAGTGACAGTTGAGTGACAGTTGATTTCTTGCATTCACTCAGGGGCATGTGTTATGGAGCACCATACACCCAAGGAGTTGAAGGCACTGTTTTATTTTTCTCTTTCTTCTTTGATCCTCTCTGACTCCAGCTCCACTCTCCCAAATGACACAGTTTGCTTGGAATGAGAAGGACTCTTGTATATGTTATAAACACCTACCTGTGCCAGGGCTTGGGGGATTGAACCAGGCTTGCTGTCAGTAGTCTCTGGTCTCTCTGATCATTCTGACGGCATTCTTCAGGCTCCCATCTTGGACTGCCCCTATTGGCTCTTACTGGTATTTTAGTTTGGTTTTTAACTTCTTTTTATTCCTAAACTGGATGACACAGTTTTTTCAATTAAACTGTATTTGACGTTAGTCATGACTTTGGGTAATTTGACCTTGACCCAGGTTACCCTGTGAGCCTGAGCCTCGCTTCCTAGGGGTTGGTGGTGACAGTTGGAAGGGTCCCTTGCTTTCCTGTAATGTGATGCACCATGAGACCTGTCTGTCCCAATCTTCTAGGTCTGTTGGTGTCAACCTTTTTGGAGACTGAAAATTGTGCACATATTTCAAGTTCCTGTCTCAGGACCAGCTCTTCTCTGCTGAGTGCCATTTGTGAGGCCCTTTCTTCCCAGAGTTGTAAGGGATAAACTAAATAGCTTCACGTCCATTGTTCCTTCTAAGCTGGGAGTACAGGGTAATGGGGGAAGGCTTTACACAAAAACAGAAAATGTTGAAATATCAGTCCTGCCTCCATGGGACTCAGCACAAATTCATTAGTCTCTCTGGGCATTTCTAAAGACCCCTCACTGCAAGATAGACTTGAATTACCTCTCCAAGGGTTGTTATAAGGAAAAGGGTTATAAAAAAAAATGCCAGGAATAGAGTTATACAAAAATCGATTACAAGAGCCACACCCAGTGGAAGCAAGGATGTGTTGGGGAGACTGAGGTAGCTTCTCTTATTGGCAATTAGAAGTGATTTGCCTTTTTTGTATGGCTCATCGCATTTTGCCTTAGACAGAGCACAGTGGAGGAGATGGAGCCTGTTCTGACACATGGCGCTAGACCTAGGTGAGCCCTTGGTCTCTCAGCCACAGTTTTCCTGATTATAAAGTGAATGTGACAATATTTACTGCTTATGATTTTGGGAGAGAGTATGATTCAGTAGTCAGTGCAGTTCCTGGCTCAAAATGATTACCTGCTACTGAGTACACCTACTCTCTCTGCTCTTGGACCATACATTCTGTGTGGGCAGAAACGCTTCCAGGTGACCCTTGGTCCAGGAACCGGCATGAAGCTGGGCCTCAGCAGCTAGTGAAGAGGCAAAAAGTCTCCCTTCTTTTCCTGGTTCTCAGCAGATCCCATTTGAAGATCATAGCATTAAAGTCCCATAGCAATTTAGAAAATAAACAATCCCAGAATAGGCACCTACAGCATTAAATAGGGCAATTTAAAAGTGGGTCACTGTGGAAAAAAAAACAAAACAAAAACAAAAACCTCAACTGTGTTCTGTAAAGGAGGCTCCTGGGGCTCGGTTCACATGAGAAAGCAGCTCTGGGAAGGGGTACTAGGGATTTCAAACCAGAGGCAAGTAAGTTTGTAGCAAAAATATTGCATATGACTTGCTAATTAAAGAAAATAACCTCCCTGTAGAAGTTATTCTGGGACTCAGTTAACCCCTTTCTAAAGCTTGAGGGCTGGGTTGTATCCAGGGGGCCTCACAGGCTTAGATAAGATGTTCTGGTATTTTCATAAACACAGAGAGAAGCCAGTGGCGTTTTAAGCCAGGGTAGACCTGGGTCCGATTCGATGGAAAAGCTCAGGTTTTACAAAGTTTTCATTTTGCTGCCATTCTTTCTTCATACATGAATATACTCTATTTTGACCAAATCCACACTTCCTCTCTCTGCACTAAGTCTTCTAGGGTTCACCTCCTACCCTTCCCCAGCCTCATTCCCTCTCTCCACCCCCTCCCCCTCACCCCCCTCCCCCTGCCCTACTAAGTCCTGTTAGTGTTGCCCGAATAATGCACATGGGTGTAGGGCTGTCTACTGTGGTATGAACAACCACTAAGGCCCCCACTTCTGAGGAAAATTGATTCTCCCCACCCCCCACCCCCAGACTGCTCTCTCACTTTCCCCTGCCGCCCCAGGCTGCCCTCCAGCCTTGCTGCGTCTTGTGCATTATCTTGTCAGCTTCTCCTTCCACACCATCTCCTCCCCCCTCCCCTCCAGTCATTCCTGCCTACAGCAATGTCTCTTCCTCTTTGTTCATAGCATTTGCTGGAATCTTCACACTCTGCCCCATGACAACTCATGCTATTATTATCTTCTGCATGTTAGTGAATGAATTAACTCTGCAAGCACTTCCTGACAGCTGCAGAGGACAACGTGTCAAGCACTGCGCTGGGGACTAGGGGTGGGGATAGTGCAGGCGGGTGCCCCACTCCTGTAGCTAAAGTCTGGTGTTGAGAAAGAGCTATAAAGCAACCTTTGGAGTCAGTGTGGGAAGCCCAGTGATGAGTGTGGCCTGGGTTTTCAAGAGGCCTCTAATCAATGGGAGAGGAGGGTTGGGTGGAGGGGGTAATCTTGGGGTGAAGGAAGTTGTGATTCTTCGAAGGTTGACTGGGAATGTTGGAGGGATGGGGTGCCCAAGGAAACAGACAGACTGAGCAAAGCAGCAGGCAGGACTGGTGAGAAACGGCTTTCAGTTCCCTTTCCATGTGGCGGTTAGAGAAAGGTTGAGATGAGCAGGAGGCGAGGCTGAGGCTAGACAGACAGGGAGGAACACGCCACAACACAACACAACACACCACATCACAACACAACACACCACAGGACGCCTTTCTCTTTCTGGGAGAAAATCTCAATCTGAATTGGGAAAAAGCCCCAGGGTGGTCCATAGGAGGCCAGAAGGAGTGTCTGCTGACTCTTACTGAGACAGTGACTTGAGGATGTCGCAGTCTCTGCTTTGGATGAGGCTATGGAGGACTAACTCACAGCCAGCTTACTAAAGCAGTGTGATGCAGACAAGGTGTTGTGGGACCCTTGGGAAAGAGCCCTGAGCCTACCTCGGGGCCAGGGAAGGTTTCTAGGAGGTGATGTTCTCTAAATAGGGATTCTGATTCTTGGACTTTGTAGCCTGGAGGTCCTGGTGGTGGGATGGGGGGTTTGGAAGCCGGTGTGCAGAGAGATCTCCTGTACTCCATTTTTCTGCGTTCCTGCTTTCCAGGCCCAAGAAACAAAGCTAAAGACCTTGGGGATCCAAGGGACTTCGAAGTAGGCCAGGGAGCAGCCTGAAGAGAGATCCTGGCTATTTGGAGGCCTTAGGGCTCTCTTGGAACACGGGCCTGTTTTGCAAACATAGCAACATGGGCCAAGTACGTGGGTTTTGGCACTGGTTGGGCTGACCCAGCTCACTAAGCAAATAGTGGGGGAGTTTCTTCCCTTTTCCTTTGTAAAGTAAATCTTCTCTGGGTGCATAATTTACAGAATTCCAGAGAACTCCATTTTGGCTTTCTTCCCAAGAAAGAAAAACATCTCACATTTTCCATGCACTCTCCCTAGCCTGCTGGCCTAGAGTTAAGATTTCCATTGAGCCTAAAGACAGGACTGCGGCTGTTCAGGGCTAGTGTGGTCTTTGGGGGTGGAAAGCTGTACTGCTGCCCCAGGGGTAGCTGCAGTCATGTGACAGGTAAGGATTCTTCACAGGAGTGGGGGAGGGCAAAATAGATATATAGGGGTTCAGGGCAAGAGACTGCAGACAGAAGATCTGCTGCTAGGAGCTGTGCTGGCAGTCTCCCCCACCCCCAGCTCCCCATGGTTCCTTAATGTTTACCAAGCATTTTCTCATCTCATTTGATGAGGTGAGAAGCAACCTTTATGTTGTCCCCCCCCCCCCCCCCGCCAGTGCACCAAAAGGGAAGGACGCATAATATGACCAAGATTCCCATTTAGCCGCTCAGCTCTGAGTCGCTAGTGAAATGGAACAACAGCTTGAAATCATCAGCTACTTTGAGACAGAATCCCAAGTTGGAAAACTTCGAAGCCTCAGGTGGTAGTTGATGTGGATGCTCTCCCTGAGGGTCCCAGGGGTGCTTTGTGTGAGCAGTCTGTCATGCTCAGCCCTCAGCAGGATGTAGCTGTGGAGTTATTGGAGTCCTGGCTCCTGTAGGCTCTGCTGGGACTGTGAGCTGAGTATTTTGACTGTGACCACAGCCCCTTAGGCTGTCTCCACCACTCTGTGCCCATCAGGCTAGCTCAACCCCGTGCAGATGCTGACAGGTGAGGCCACCTGGGTGTGCTGGGCTTAGAGATCTGGAATGGCTGTCCGAGGAGTTGCCTGCAAGTCCAGTAGGGCAATCTTTAAGTCCAAATTCCTGCCCTGCTTGGTGTGAGCAAACGGCTCTAGAAACTGCACAGTTGGTGAAACTTAAGCTTTAGAACATGAACGCTCATTCTCAGCCGTCTGTTTCCTCTTATAGTCAAGGGCGAGCATCCAAATCCCACTTCATTTATCATTGTCATTGCTGCTCTGAAAGGTCAGTGTACATTCCTCTTTGCCTCCAGACACTTGGCTCTGAGCACTGATTAGAAGTGAGCACTCAGGAGTGCTGGGCCTCATATGCACGCAGTAGGCACTCACTAATGTTTGCAGACAAGGAGTCGTCAGCTTGTGTCCCATAACAAGGCTGGGAGGGTCTATGCCATCACAGTACAAAGACAGCATGTCCCCTTGTCAGCTAGTTCAATGGCCCCCACGTTACAGCCCTGTTTCCCCAGTGAAAATTCTACAACCTTGTAACATTTTTTTTTTCTGCCATCTTCCTTTAGAATGGTGGCTGGCTCTTTCTCTTCACCCAATTCTCAAATTGATTGTTACCTCCCAAGGGATTTTCTCTGACTTTCCCACCCAAAGCGATTTCCTCTTCCCCCACCGAAGGCCCCATCACAGTGTTCATGCATATCTTCATTACCGAAGTTATTCTCTGTTGTCTTCATGACTACAGCATAAGCTCCATGAGGATGAGACCTTCCGCGTCTCTGTCGCTGTGGATCCCAGTGACTAGCATATAAGCAGTAGGAGCTTAAGAGTTATTTGTTTATGGATAAAAGAAACAGATAATGGGATTCGATGTCTTCTCCTCACAGAAGAGGAAATTGAGATTCAAGTTTTTAGAAGTCCAATGTAAATTTGCTTGGGCCAGGTCTGGAATCCGAGAGCCTTTCCTCCAGTAGCTTATTCCTCAACTTTGATGGGTCTCTGGAACCACCACAGAATCATGGCTTTCCTTACTAGATTGGAATGAGGGCCATTTTGTCTCTGGAGAGCGACAGCACGAAAAGTAACTGACATGAACCCTCAGAAGCTAAAGGACCACTTACTCTCTCAGGATGATAGCGGAAACACACGAATGCACGTGTAAGCACGCTGGAGATGAGCTAGCGTGTGCCAGCGTGTGGTAAGGCATGAGCACACGAATGGTGTCAGCTAACCAGGGACCACAAGTGGATCATCCCTGTGGATGCCAGGAGAGACTTTTCCTCTGGAGATTCTGAAGGGAGAATGAGGAGGCTCTTAAGGGTTGATGCAAAGCTCAACGGCTTCCTCTGCTCTGTAAGGGCTGGTTCTGTGAGCACCCCTGAAACTGGGTTACTCTGGCTGAAGACTAATTTGCTTCCGTGTCTCACTGATTCTGACTGCTTTTCTTCTGTTTGTTGCTCAGAAGATGACAGGCAATGAATCACACCGAGCTGCAGATGAACCGGTGTGCTGGCTCCGATAGGTTCCTCAGGGTAGTAAGAAGTGAATAATAATTATTGCTCTATCAGCCAGTGCTTACTCCACACTCTATATTCCAGACAACATACAGAAGGCTTAGATGTATTACTTCAATTGTATAAGGTTGGAACTCTTGTTTTTGTTTTTTTGCTACTTAAACAGAGTTAAAAAGCAGCCCTTTAATCCTATGCAGAAGGAATTATTTCCATTTGCAAATGAAAAATGGTAACAAAATTTTCTTCCTGTTTAGAATAATCAACTTGGGTTTGAGGTTACTGACCACCCAAAACATGCCCATGGATACTCCAAGTGGAATTATATTTTCCTAGTGTGGAGACAGCTGTGTGGAGTAGCTGGCGAGATCCCTGTGATTGTCTTCAGGTGTCTCGGAAAGTAAAGGAGGACTTGGTATTATGATTGGTGTTTAGATTGTTCTATTGAAGAAATTTTTTGGTCCCAGGAAGATCTCACAGAGAAGCCTGAGAGTTGGCCTTGAACTTTTCGGCTAGTAGGATTAGAGTTGTGTCGTGAGATAGAAAATGCAGAATAATGATTCCCACTTCCAAGATTTTATTTCATCACCTAGCATGAATTGTGGCTGCTCAATGAACTCACTGGGGACATTGACTCCTTCTACAAGTCTAATCCATATTTCCTGTGTCTATCTTCCCTCTCAAGTCTAAGATGGCTGCTGGAGCGCCAGCATTGCATGCCGGTCCCAGACAGCTGAAATGGGATTTCATTGTTCTTTGAACTGTTCTTCCTTATCCCCTATTTATTCCCTTTTCTTTCCCTCTCATCTTCAGATACCAATACAGGGCTTCAAAGTGGATGTTAGAGCCCACCATATCTCACATCTGTCTTTTCTAATTTATAACTGCTCAATAAATGCTTATTTCTGGTACTGAAGGGAACTCAAGACTTTTGTATTCTAGCTTCTAGGACAGGCTTGTCCTTCTTAAGGCATTACAGGACCAAGCAGGAGACAATTAGATGGAAGCGGCAGTTTGGTATATGAACAATAAGAAGTCATGGTGACTGTCTTAAGCTGGCGAATAGAACCTCCTTGAAAGGCATTATCACCGTGCTCCTACCAATGGTTGCCAAATGGAGATATAAGATATATGTTTTTCTATTTATGTATTTATTTATTTAGTGTGTGCGTGTGCGTGTGCGTGTGCGCGTGCGTGTGCGTGTGCGTGTGTGTGTGTGTGTGTGTGTGTGTGTGTGTGTGTAGGTACCCATACATGACATGGCATATGTATGGAGGTCAGAGGACACCTTGTAGGAGTTGGTTCTCCCTCTCATCTTGTAGGTTCCATGGATCAAACTCAGGTTGTCAGTCTTGGTGGCAAGTACCTTTACCCCCTGAGGCATCTCACCAGCCTGTTTGGAGTTCTGAGACACAGTCATACTCCGCCACCCGGCAGGCCTGGAACTCCCAATTCTCCTCACACTGCAGCTTCTGGAGTACAAGTATGATCGGCATGCATTCCACATTAATGTTCTTTTTGATTAATTAAACAGAATATGGAGCACAATGGATATTGGTTGTTGCATAGATAAATCAATTTTGCTAATTACTTTGTTCCTCCCAGAAGACTAAATCCAAGATCTGAAATAATTGATGGAAGATAAAGAAATCCAAGATCTGAAATAATTGATGAAAGATAAAGAAATCCAAGATCTGAAATAATTGATGGAGGATAAAGAAATCCAACATCTGAAATAACTGATGAAAGATAAAAAAATACAACATCTAAAATAATTGATGGAAGACAAAGAAATCCAAGATCTGAAATAATTGATGGAAGTTGAAGAAATCCAAGATCTGAAATAATTGATGGAAGATGAAGCCTGTATTGTTCATCACTCCATTGTGGCTTTGGTTTTCTCCAGTTGGAGTCTCTGCTACTTAGAGGCAGAGGTTGTTTTATTTATCACATCAGCCAGCCAAGTCCTTAAGAGTCTTTCCATATCCCTTCTTGGACCTCACTGGGCAGGACACAGTCCTGTTGCTAGCAGCCTGGGGAATTTATGGCCCCTGAGTGGTGATTGTTCAGCTAGGAACTAGAATTCTTTGGCTAATGAAGAAGGAAGAATGGATATTGGGACTTCCTTAGAAATATCTTTCACAGCCGGGCGGTGGTGGCGCACGCCTTTAATCCCAGCACTAGGGAGGCAGAGGCAGGCGGATCTCTTTGAGTTCGAGGCCAGCCTGGTCTGCAGAGCAAGTTCCAGGACGGGCTCCAAAGCTACACAGAGAAAATCTGTCTCAAAAAACAAAACAACAAAAAACCAAACAAACAAACAAAAACAAAAACAACAAAAAAAAACCCAAAAAACTTTCACTTGATTCTGAACACTGTGGGGCCCTGTGGCATGTTGTCTTGGAGTCCATGCTGTAGTAAGCAATGTGAGTTACAGCACACCCGCTCATTTTATGTGTAGCACATTTGAGGACCAGCATAGAAAAGGAACTTCTCTAGGTGATGGGGATTTCTAGGGATGGTCTCTCTAGAAGAAATGGATAATTTGGGTGTACAATGGGAAAAGGGTACTGGGACTGATTAATGAAGTCTGTTATGGTTATTGCTGAAGAAATGACGAGTCTTGAGGCTGGACTGATTTGAGCCCTGCTGGCTTGTCCTTCTAGGGTGAGGAGGAAAACATTCCATAGGTGTACCCCACAGGTATCTGGGATTCACTTAAGACATTCTGTTCTTACAAGCGAGGCGAACTTCTAGCTGCCCTGAAGCCATCTGGAAGGAGAAGAACTGGGGTGTGATCCCTCCCACAACAGGTGTTCCCAGCCATCCATTACCCAGGCAGCCCCATCTGAGCCTGTCTTGCATCAGAAAGATAACTCTTATCACCACTCCATAAGCTGAATCTACAAAAATAGACAGGGTTGGACTGTGACAAGTGCCTGGAGTGACTGAGGCAGCCTCACATTTAGGCTCCGGTGACAGCGTCCTCACAGGTCAGACACTAAATATAACTTCTTACAGTGACAAAGCCCGGATCAGGGAGCACACCGATCACATGATCTTCCCCAGTCACAAGGGGAGAGACCCTGAGCCCTCTGTCCTCAGAATCTATTCCTGAACTAGACACAGTCTGAGAATAGAATTCCTGAATCCCGGTCAACTGTTCTACTTGGGGTCTTTATGTGGGATGCACCACACCACACTCTAACAGGTGTGTAGGCAGCTGTGGAGGAGCGGGCGGGACCCTGAGGCATTGAGAGAACTGCTTGGATGAGGGAGGGTTCCCTTCCAGCTGTGTCATGGGCTCTGAGGAAAGGAAGAAGCCAGGGTTGGTGGGGCTGGAGGGGAGAAGGCACTTGGGGCACCCCACCTGCCTCGGCAAATCACGGAAGGTCCCGATCTGATTCACTGCAGAACGAATCCGTGGCCAGAGACTTACATTTGGTCAGACCTGTTCATTCCCCTCTAGCACTCATTTCAGGAATAGTGCACACCTGTTAGTTCAGCTCAAAATTTAATTACACAAATATTACATTAATACATTTCTTAGTGTAAAACTTTGGAACAATACAGAAGTAGAAAAGAAAAGCACTTTTCCCTCCTCCTTTATCTATTCTGTATTCTCTTTCCAGAAGTAGCTGTGCTCAGCATTTTAATGCTCCTTTTTTCATATATTTTTTTTTCTGCGTTTATACCAGATACCGTACCACAGCCTCTTTCTCAGACACACAGGTAGTAGTGTAGTATAGTATAAAATGCTATAAGTGATTATCACATGTGCAATCAGATAGCTATGCATTCTTGGGTACTTGTTTCTATAGGCTTTGGAGTCCATCTCTGTAAAATGAAAGTATTAATATTTTCCTGACAGGGTCGTTGAAAAGATTAGATGAAATGTTAAACAGTGTCCAACAGAGTAAGGTCTTATTATACATTTAAATAAGAGTGTATGATTTATGGCCATACTAGTTACTCATTACTGTAAATAAACAGCACCAAAAATTCTGGCTTTACAAATGTAATTCAAACGAACAAATGCTATCTCACAGTGTCTGCACCTCAGGGACTTAGGAGTAGTAGGCGGGTCTAAGTCCAGGCTCTTCGATGCTGGCAGGGGGTACAGTCCTCTGAAGGTCCAACTAGGAATGTGAGGAATCTTCTTCCAAGATGACCCACTTAAAGCTTGTCACCAGGACGTTCCTGTTGATTGCTTAAATGTCCCCAAGACATGGCAACTGGCTTCCCCCTCAAACTAGCAATGCAGGAAAGAGAGAATGGGGAGGAGGAAGACATGTCATCTTTACGACCGTCTCTCAGGTCTCATACCACCACGTCACCCTGTTCTGAAAAAGGCGTTGCTAATTCCAGTTCACGTTCAAGGAGCGGGACTGAAGGGGACTGGCTGGCAGACTGTGAACATGTCTTATGACCACACAGAGGTTATCTTAGGCATGTGTGGTGATTGTGCTCCATGCATTGTCTTATTACAACCTGCTTTTTTCATTTACTAGAACACCTTGGCAACCTTTCCATGTCCACACATACAGAACAGTGTTTGTCTCACATGTGGGATGTCACTGTGAAAGTGTGCTACCATCTCTTAATTATCTCTGTTTGCTGAGTGTTTGTCTTTACTTATTATATATATATATATATATATATATATATTTATTTATTTATGAGAGCAAGGGCTAAGTAGGGTTAAAGAGCCCTTCCTACAGATCCACAGTCAAAAGAAAAGTTCCAAATAGCAGTGAGGTTGTTTCCAAGTGGTCAGACCTGCTCACAGACCTTGGGTTATAGTGAAAAATAGAACTCTCCCTTGTTTTGAAGGCACAGATTGCTAGAGAGTGTTTCTAGTTTCTCTAAACTCTGCAAGTCCAGGGACCCTGTCTGATGTGACTCCCGTTGGTCAGATACCTCTGGGAGGAACAGGTTTGATCATCCTTCAGGCAACGTGGTGGGGTCTGAAGGAGAGCATCATCCCACCTGAGAGCAGAGTGAGTTCTTTTACCTTGTGAGAGAGTAGACAGCAGGAAGGCCTTGTGGCCCAGGAAAACGGCTGGCCTCACCCAGTTAGGTTCAGAGACACACATTTTCCTGTATTTCTGGCTGAAGCAGGTGTTTAAAACAAGGACTTCCCTGGATAAACAGAGCCTGGAGGAACAACAGGCCTAGTTAGCATGTGGCCAGAGAGTTTTGTCTGTAGCCTTTCTCTGTTTGGGGCTTGTGATCTGGAAATGCCTGGTCCCAGGGAAGAGGGGTGGGATTGGCTCTTGTGAGAACCGTAAAAGGAGGAAAAAATGTGACAGAGGGCGTGAACGGGTCTGTGGGCCTCTTCACTGCAGCTTGAGGGTCTGTGATTAACATCAGCGAGACCCTGGTGCCAGGGCCTGTGCCTGGAACTCAGGAGGCATCTGGTCAATCAATACCCGAACCGTGGGCGCTTCTTTAGCAACCCAGAGCATCAGCCTTCTGGAGAGTTCTGTCTTCAGATGCACAGATGACCTGACGTTTCTGGCTCAGCTGAGAGGAGGGTTCCCTGGACACATAGACGGGTTTATCATCTCTAGGCAGAAATGGCCTTTGCCATGTAACATTCTCTCTCTCTCTCTCTCTCTCTCTCTCTCTCTCTCTCTCTCTCTCTCTCTCTCCCTCGGTCCCAACTTTGTCACTGGGAAACGTAACATAGCAAACTACTTTATAAAAGCTAAAATGTAAAATGTATCTCCATCCTTTTCTAACTAGATACTCTTGTGTAGGGTCAGGGTACACTCTTTAAAACAGTATTCCTGCAGAGGATGACAGGGGAAAACCTCCCACGTGATGAGAGCCAGATCCAGGTACATTATCCAGGCAGAAGAAAAACAGCTCCTAGATAGTGAGGCAGTCCTTCAGTGAAGTGGAGAGAAAATATGTTAAGAATCTCATACTGATGTAAAAAGATCTTGAGGGTTTTTTTTGGGAAAAAAAGCAGACCCAGTTTATTGTAAGTATTGGAACATTGTGGCTATCTCTAGAAGCAACTTTGGCCATGTATGGAAGAAAACGAAGGGCTGAATCAGCCTACAATCATCTAGCTTTTGATAAAAATCACTGGGACTGGGACAGTCATAATTTGTTTGTTTTGTTTTTTCAAGACAGGGTTTATCTGTGTAGCCTGGGCTGTCCTGGAACTCAATCTGCGGACCAGGCTGGACTTGAATTTACAGCGATCCACCTGCCTCTGTCTCCCAAGTGCTGGGATTAAAGGCATGTGCCACCACTGCCTGGCTGAGTCTTAATTTTTTAATGTTTTTAGCAGAAAGAAGTTTTCCTGGAGTTGGATTTGAATGAAAATTAGAGAAATAAAAAGGAAAGGGAAGGACTTGACTGCCCCTAGGTGTGGTGGAGGAGGAGGTTTATTGTAGACAAAAGGGAGTGTGTAGATAGAGGCAGAGACACATCTAGGAGAGTCCAGAGTGGACATGGCCAGACTGAGATGGGCGGGTAGGAGAGGGAGAGGGGAAGAGAGGGCAAAGAAAGGAGCCAGGTACATGCAGCAGCCAGGAGGTCAAAGCCACAAAAGATGGGGTAACCAAACTGTCTGGATTATATAAGGAAGAGTCTCTGGGTGTAGTTGATATATTGTGCACCCCAATAAACTTATCTGGGGGTCAGAGAACAGAGCAGCCACTATATTAAACATAGAGGTTAGGCAGTGGTAGCACACGCCTTTAATCCTAGCATTCAGGAATCAGAGATCCATCCGGATCTCTGTGAGTTCAAGACCACACTGGAAACAGTCAGGCATGGTGACTCACCTTTAATACCATCACTTGAGATCTCATGTTTTGCTTGGGAAAGACACATGCCTTTAATCCCAGGAAGTGATGGCAGGAAGCAGAAGGTATATAAGGTGTGAAAAACATGAACTAGAGGCTTTTAAGCTTTTAGGCTTTCAGCAGCAGTTCAGCTGAAATCCATTTGGATGAGGACACATAGGTTTCCAGTTTGAGGAAACAGGATCGCCTGAGAAGTTGGCAAGGTGAGGTTAACTGTGGCTTGTTCTGTCTCTCTGATCTTTCAGAATTCATCCCAATAGCTGGCACTGAGTTTTTTTTTTTTTTTTTTTTTTTTTTTATTTAAAAAGACTGTTTAGAAATTTGTGTTACAGGTCAAAGCCACAAAAGGTGGGGATAACCAAACTGTCTGGATTATATAGGCAGCCCAGCCCCTGGACTGGAGAGTTCAGAGTAGAGGGCAGAATATGCCGCCATACCCTGTAACAGGTAGGAACTGAGGGATGCTGGGAGAACCTGGTGTCCAGATCTGCTTTGATATGTTAAGTAAGCGCCTCAGCCATTTGTCCTGGGTTTGAACCTTACCAGAATTCCAGTTTCTGTTTCTTTACCAAGAAGCGACTCTCTGGCCTTTGGTCTCTTGTTTTACAATGCTACTTGCTTTACAGGGAAACGCGAGACACACATATTCGCTAACACGGCTAACAGGACTACCACACATCGCTGTCGACCCTCCGACCATGGCTGCTCACCCACCACCTCTGCTGTTAGAATCAACAAATCAGGCTCCCATTGCGGTTGGTCTGCTCTGTTACAGAGGCAAAGGTTTTAAATGAAGAAGACAAACCTTCCTTTCCGTGAACAGGAGGGAGGAGTCACAGCATTACATTCCTCTTTCCTCTTGAAAATAGATTACCTTCCTTCGGGTCTTGGAAGGAACATCTGGCAAGAAGATTGGTCTGGCTGTTCAGGCCTCGGGAGACAAGGGAAATGCTGTCTGCATCCCTCCGCCTGGTTCTGCAACTGTGTTTCGGATTTCAGGCCTTTGCAGGGGGCAAGATGGGTATCTACGCTGCTGTTCGGTTTGCAGGGCTGTGCGGTTTCTGCCTGCTAGCCAGAAATTAGATTTCCTCTCTATTTGATCCTCTTCTCTGAGTCTCTGAATGAAAAGATTGTCCCCTCCCCCTCCCTGTAGAGGCTGCTGGTGTCATTTCAAGTCAGCTCAGGTAGTGGATACAAGGCAGCCATACAGCAAGTAGTGTGGAATCCATTTGAGTCTCCATTTCCCCAACCAGAGTGCGGGTCTCACTAATGAGCATGGGGATCCTAAAAGCAGCTCTTCTAATTG
>CABHPP010127536.1:0-12710 GCA_902168425.1 Peromyscus attwateri | reverse complement strand
CTTGAGAGGACATTTCAATTACAGATGGGATGTCTGTCAGTTCCTTTGGTGACTGGGCTAAGCTTAAAGACATACCTAAAACACTCCCCTGCTTAAAGCCACAGAATAACCATTAGCACTTGAGTAAATGCAAATAAACAAATGAAAGGAACCCAGCTTACTGAGTTTTCACTGTGGTTGAAAATAGAACAAAGCTCTTCTATATTAAGGTCTGAATGACTCATGCCAGTTCATTCATAATTCCCAAGACAATAATTTTTAATCAGTGAAAATGATTTATGCAAATTATGTCAAGTAACTACAACCCTGATAGCACATTAGACATAAAATAAACAGAGTGAAGCCAGACTTACAGCAAATCCTCACTATGCTACATAACTCAACAGTAGAAGTTGAGATCTGGAAGGATTTCTCTCGAAGCCTGAATTATTTGAGAGAAAATGAATGATTTTTCAAAAAGAAAATCTTTTAGTCTGATTTGAGCAAATAACACTCTTGTAAAGATTAAGGTTTCTATAGCACAAGCAACTCAGAATATTCATTTGCTCTGGCTTCTACTCTTTGAATTTTACCCTAGAGGCCTGAAGAAGAATAGCTTCGGCCTGTAATAGTCCATTACCAAGCGTTTCACATGCATTAAATTCTCAGTATTTCATAAATACTGTAACTAGGAAAAAATCATTCATGCCTTACATTTGGAAAATGGACCCTTGTGGAATATTGCCTTTTTCAACCTCAGCAAACGTAAGTTAAATATTTATAAAACAAAATATATTGAAACTATTTCAGCTCTTGGGGGAGTAGATGAGACACTTAAAAAGGATCAGCTTGAACTTAGTGGTCTTATGTGCATTAATACTGAATTTGCATATTCAACAACTCTGTAGAAATATTGAAGCTGAGAGCATTTCTAAATTTTCAGTTCACACCAAAACATAAGAGTATAGGCTCCAGTGAATACTGGCACAAACATTCTACTCATGAATTTAATTTTCAACATTAATTCTGATATTTAATACACTTAGAGAAGTAAACCACAAACTACTACTGCTTAGAAAACCTTAGCTGATAAATGTTACATTTCAATGATTTAAACAATACAGATGAAATAAAATGAAGGGAGAGGTACCCCCAGTCAACCAGCCTATAGCATTTTCCAACATTTTATCTTTCTGTGTTTCCCTTCCAAATAATTAAGAATTGAATATACAACAAAATGCATATTTTTATTTTATCTTTAAGATTATACTCATACATACTTAAGTCATTTCCCTTTCTACTAAACTGGTTACTTCTAAGGGGGTTTCAGGAGCTAGTGGAATGGTTCAGTGGACAAAGTCTAATGACCTGAGTTTGATACCCAGGACTAAAACGGTGGAAGGAGAGAACCAACATTTGGAAGTTGTCCTCTGACTTTCACATATACATATACACATAGAGAAAGGATTATCAAATTTTCCTCATATCATGTACTATTGACAGCCTCAGACTGACCAACCAATGGCTTATAGTTATGTCTGGGGTGGGACACCTAAATAAATATATAATAAATATTTTGCAAGTAAGTGAATCAACTTCTATGCATATGTGCACAGGGTGATTTCTATCTTTGATATTGTGGTCAAAGAGTATCCATGCTGAAATGGCTGATGAACATCTTCAAGTCTCTGAAGATAGGGAGACTTTACAGTCCTTTATCATTTGTGTAGGGATTGTGTCTTTATTCATAAAATAGCAAGAGTTTTATGAGACAGTGTGCGTGTGCGTGTGCGTGTGCGTGTGTGTGTGTGTGTGTGTAACTTATTGGCTTTTCTTCTCAATGAGATTAAGCAATTACTTTGTGTGTAATACTCTACCTCTTTCTCTTCCCTCCCTCCCACTTCTCTCCCTCCTACCCTTTCTTCTTTTTTCCCTGTCTTTCTCTGCAGTTCTGTCGGGACTGATATTCTCTATACAGCCCAGGCTGGCTGAAGTTGCAGCAGTCTTCAAGTCTCAGCACCTTGAGCACGATAATTACAAGTACATGCTACCAGCCGGGCGTTGGTGGCGCACGCCTTTAATCCCAGCACTCGGGAGGCAGAGCCAGGCGGATCTTTGTGAGTTCGAGGCCAGCCTGGGCTACCAAGTGAGCTCCAGGAAAGGCGCAAAGCTACACAGAGAAACCCTGTCTCGAAAAACCAAAAAAAAAAAAAAAAAACAAGTACATGCTACCACACCCAGTTTTCATTTACTTTTCTTTATAAATTCATTGTTCATGTATTTTGCCTCTGCTTAGTTGGTTTCCATCTATAAGATACTTAAAAAGCAGCAAGAAATCCTCTTAGTTTGACTTCTGTTGATGTTTTTCGCTAATATATCCTTCAATCTTGTCTTTTCTTATATAATGAGAAGCTTTTGCTTCTGATTATTGTTCCTGAAGTTGTGAGGTGTGTCATCTTTTCTCTAAAACCTCCAAACATTATACTCTGTTCAGAAAGCTTCAATTATAAAGGTGCTTCACTCTTTTGATTTTTATTATTTTTATATGCTATTTAGCCTTAAAGATTTATGTAAGTATATTTCACTTTTTAAATTACAACCTTTAACATATGTTAGAAATATTCTCAATCGTTTTTTATTTTGAATTTAGTCTGAAGTAAATATTACAAAATTAAATTTTATTTTTGTTAATACCTGCTTAGTTATTTTCTGTAACAGTGATAAAACAAGGCAATTTATAAAAGAAAGCATTTAATTAGGTACTATCGCAGAGGGGGAGTCCATGACCATAATGGTGGGGAGCATGGCAGCAGGCAGGTAGCTATGGTACTGGAGTAGTAGCTGAGAGCTAATAGTTGACCCACAGGCACAAGGCAAAAAGAGAGAGCTAACTAGGAATGCCATGGGCTTTGGCAACCTCTAAGCCAATTCCCAGTGACACACCTTCTCCAACCAGCCCACAACTCCCAATTTATCTCAAATAGTTCTACCAACTGGGGATCAAGCATTCACACATATGCACCTATAGGAGACATTCTTATTTAAAACACCACAGTATCTATTAGTTGCATCATTTTTCATTCTTTACTTTAAGTCATGAGTAACATTTTAGAATTCTCTCTTATATATCTCATGTGGGACTTCTTCATATAGAGCTAGATACATGACTCTTATTTTCATTTATTTTATTTAATTTTTTTTTATTTTTTTACATGTATGGATGTTTTGTCTGCATGCATGCCTATGTACCATGTTGGTGTCTGGTGTCCCTGGAGTTCAGAACAGGGCATCAGATTGTAGTTGGAAGTTTTCCTGTGACCCATAGCTGCTAGGTCCCAAATAAACATTCACAGGCTTAATATTAATTACAAACTGTTTGGTCTATGACTCAGGCTTATTGTTAGCTAGGTATTACATCTTATATTAACCCATTTACATTCATCTATATTTTGCCACGTGGCCGTGGTGTTACCAGTATGCTAGCATCTTGTTCCTTGGGCAGCTGGACGGCATCTGCTCTGACTTGGCCCTTCTTCACCCTGTATTTCTCTTGGATTTCCTGCCTGGCTGTTATCCTGCCTTACCATAGGCCAAAAGAACTTCTTTATTAACAAATAGTAGCAACATATATTCACAGTGTACAGAAAGACCATCCCACAGCACTTCCCCTTTTCTGTCTAATCAAAAAGGAATATTTTCACTTTAACATAGTAAAATTACATATAACAAAAGAGTTATCAAGCAAGAATTACAGTTACAAAATCTAGTCTATTTGTATTTGGCAAAATTAAAGAAAATATTCTATATCTATCTTATTTTTGTGAGTCTAAAGTTTTATACCTAGTTTATCTTTTATCATGACTAGGGAATCCTATAACTATCTAGTCTTCCACTCCATCAAAGACCCCAGAAGGATATAATATTATTCAGGTAAACAGGAAGTACATTGTAAGCAACTTCCAAAATTCTAGAAATGACAGAGACATCTGACTACCTGGACAGTCACCCAAAGTTTCTCTGTAACGTTGGAACACCAATCTTCAGTCTATAGCTTAAAGTCTCTGGCACACTTTTCAGTGAAGCAGGAAATTTGAAGGACTGTTCTATTTAATGGCAAAGTTGATCAGTCCCTTTCCTCCGTGTTCTGTAGAATGTCTGGCAGTTTCTTCTGTGAAGCAGGAACCCTGAAGGACCATCCTGCCTTGTTTTGGTGAACTTCAGTAGTCACCTTCCCATCGGTCCTGCTTGTCCAGTTTATATAGCATATAAACTATAGCATTGTCAAGCAGTCCAGGCAAGAGCAGCTTCTTGCCCAAATGGCTAGCTTGTCTATATTGTAAGCAAGCTCCATAGCAAGTTTCTTCCATGCCCATCATCATCGTTGAAGTAATTGGTGCTGCCAGGAGCAGACATGTCTCATTGTCCAGAAAAGTCTAAGTTCTTAAAACATTTTAACTGCTGTACTCTGTAGGTCTTTGAAATGTTTGAAAATTATCTACATAATTAAAATATATCTTCGTATACCTAGAAAACTTAACTAACATGACTATAAGTTTGATTATCATAGATAACTAGTTATTATTCTGTATTTCTTAATTATACATTGCAATTTTAAATGAGTTGCATAAGCATAATATCTTAAACAAGAGTAGAAACATATATAGTATAATAAAATTGACCTTAAGTTTGTATCAATAAATCAAATCCCTAATAATGTAAAGTATTTTAAGATTAACAATTGTTTTGGGATCAAAGTAGATTCAATAATCTATTTTTTATCATTTTCATATCATATCCCCCTTTTTTCTTTAGAAAGAGACTGTATTTATATTCAACCCCCTTTAAATAAAAACCAACATTTATAAACAATATTTTGGGAATTTTTGGTATAGCTTTTCATACTACTTCCTGCTGATTGGGGTGCTGGTAATCTTATGGAGACCCAAAGAAAATTTAGGATTATGGTCAAGTCCTGACTGGAATAGTCTGTGAGGCTGGATCATTTTAGTCAGCAGCCTGTTGGGAGATGCTTCTCTGTGCTGCTGCTGGCATGAGACGGAGAGACCAGGAAGACTAGTGTGGCTCTGTTTCTGTGCATTAATAATCTTTTTTTTTAAATGCCCTTTGCTCATAGAATCCCTCTTCTCTCTCTTTGACAGGACTTCTGGAGCTCAGCCTAGTGTTTGGCTGTGGATCTCTGCATCTGCTTCTATCAGTTACTGGAGAAAAGCTCTATAATGACAATTAGGGTATTCACCAATCTGATTACTGGGGTAAGCCAGTCAAAGAGATAAAAGAGGGATTCTATGAGCAAGGGGCATCAAGATCATGATGGGGAAATCTACAGAGACAACCAAACCAAACTAGTGGGGACTTGTGAAATTTAGACCAACACCTGTGAAGCCTCCATGGGACTGGACTAGGCACTCTGCATAAGCAAGACAGTTGTGTAGCTAGTCTGTTTAAGTGGCCCCCTGGCAGTTGGATCAGGATCCATCCCTGGTGCACGAGAAGGCTTTTGGAGCCCACTACCTATGGTGGGACACCTCACACAGCCTTGAGGTAGGGGGAGGGGCTTGGACCTGCTTCTACTGAATGTACCAGGCTCTCCTGACTCCACATGGGAAGCCTTATCTTCCTATAGGAGGGAATGGAGGATGGGTTGGGGGCAGGGAGGTTGGAGGGGTGGGAGGAGGAAAGAGGGGGATCTGTGATTGGTATGTAAAATGAATAAAAATATTTCTTAATTTAAAAAAAGAATTATTTTTAAGCTTTATCAGGTCTCAGTGGATCAATGCCCAATGGTGAGCACCAATTGTAGACAGAAGTTTCCCTGTGTCCCTCTGGGTCTTGCAACCGTTCAGTCCCAAATAAACACACAGAGGTTTATATTAATTATAAACTGATTGGCCTACTGCTCAGGTTTATAACTAGCTTTTATGCTTAAATTAACCCATAATTATTCTCTATGTTTAGCTATGTGGCTTGATACCTTTCCTCAGTGCAGCATTCTCATCTTCCTCTGCATCTGGCTGGCGACTCCGTCTCTGCCTTTCTTCTTCCCAGCCTTCTCCTAGTCTGGTCACACCGCCTATACTTCTGCCTGGCTACTGACTAATCAGTGTTTCATTAAACCAATGGGAGAGACAAATCTTTACAGTGTACAAGAACATTATCCCACAGCATTAGATCCCGTAAAATTAGAGGTACAGATGACTGTGATCCACTGTGTGAGTGCTGGGAACCAAACACAGATATTCAGAAAGAGTAGACAGTGCTCTGAGTTGCTGAGCCACTGGTCTAGCATCTTTCATTTATATTTTAGTTTTGACTTTTTGTCTCTCACAGGAACTGGCTTTGTAGACCAGGATAGCCTTGAAATCACAGAGATCTGTGTGCCACTGCTCCCAAGCACTGAGATCAAAGGCATGCACCATCATGCCCAGCCCCTCTCATTTATTTTACACATGTGTTTTATATATGCCATTATAGTAACAGGTACATTTTAATTTGTATTCGTTGATACAACAAACGTAATGATCTCATACTGTTTCAACATAAATGTTCTGCACTTTTCTATGAATCATTATTTTGCTTTTTATGTTTTGTCATTGTGGTTGTTGCTTGTGTTATGTGATACAGAAATACTTTCTTCTGTGGTGATCTGAAAGCTTAGTAGTCTGATTTCAGTCATCCCTTTCTACATAAATTGATAAATCAATTCCTAATAAGAGAGTTGGGGAATTTCCATCCCACTGCCAATGCTTTCCCAACCTATTTAATGATAATTTTGCATTTAAATGCTCTGTTTTCTATAATCTTCAGTCTCAAGATTGTTTACTTCCCTTTATATTTAAATGGCATTAATGCTGGCCCCACCATTTTTATCACAAATTCCTATTTTAAACCAATATTTTGAGCATTTAGTAGTTCATTTTTGCCAGAGTTTGTTGGGTGACAAGTATTTTTCTCACTAAATCCTGAAAATAAATGTCTTTACTTGAAACTTAATCATGTGAAAAAGGTGTGCTTTAGTGCTACTCATTTCATTTACTTTTTTTTCTGAAACAGTGTGTCTTTGTTTTACACACTTAGCTCCTTGTTTATTCCTGCACCTTTTCCTTAGTCCTCACACTAATAGACCCACTTCATCCATGATGAAAGTGGATCTTGAATTTTTTTTCTCATAATAATACTGAATCAAAGCTCTTTGATTTTTTGAGATTCATTTATCATGTACTAATACAAAGTTTATCTGCTTACACTAGAGGCTAATGTCATGTGGAGCTTTAGTGGGGGGGGGTCTTGGTTAGTATGTGGGGGCTTTGCTGTCTTCTCTCCAGACTAGCTAATTACCTTACTCCAAGGTCTGTCCTGCCTTATTGGGAATCAATCTAATGTCATGGCACCTGGTAGCTTCCTTTATTCAGCCCAGGGACTGAGCCCCCACTTCTTCAAGAAGTGCCTCAACAGGTTGCTGAGACCAATTAGCTTCATCCTTTCTGCAGCCATCTTTCCTTCTTCCTCAGAGGTAAGCAATCATGGCAACAGACACAGGGAAGGCAGCAGCACCCAGGGTTTCTATTACAGCTTAAGCATGCCTCATCCAAGTTTCCTAAGTCCAAGTGCTACAAATGTAAAACATTTTGGGGAATGTCATGATGTCATAAGTGGAAATCCTACACCTAATCTCCTGTGAAAAGTTACAGTGAAGACACAATAATATTCTATCAAATTATTCCAAGGCTATATATATGTATATACAATGTATACCCAAAATATGAATAAATTTCTTTTTTTTAAATCTTGGGTCCCATTCACAATGTTTCCCATTATGTACATGCAAATATTCCCAAATCATATAAGCCACAAATCAGAGACATTTTAATCCCAAGACTTTTAGATAAGAGATAATTAAACTTACTCCGATTCTTTGACTAACTTCTTTCATGCTTTTATAACTAAAATCTTGTTTATTGCTGAAGATAACTATATCTGATGTGGGGTTTTGTGTGTTTTGCTGTGGTTGTTTTTTTATTCAGTTGATTGGCAGGTTTTGATTGGACCATCCTTCCTTCCTCCCTCCCTCCTACCCTTCCTTTCTTCCTTGGCCTCAAACTTGCCATCTTCCTACCTAAGCATCCTCAAAACAGGAATCCTACCAACATATCAGTGCATTTGCCAACAAAAGTTCTGTTCATTCTTTTTAGATGATTGCAACTCCTCTGAAACTTGCTAGTTTGTGTTCTCTCTCTCTCTCTCTCTCTCTCTCTCTCTCTCTCTCTCTCTCTCTCTGTGTGTGTGTGTGTGTGTGTGTGTGTGTGTGTGTGTGTGTGTGTGTTCTTCTCTCTTTCTGACACAGAGTATTACTATGAAGCCCTAGCTGGCCTAAAACTCTCTATGTACTCTATGTAGAGCAGGCTAGGCTGGAACTCGTGGAAATCTCTGTGCCTCTGCCTCCCAGTATAAGGATTAAAGACATGCACCCCCCACAACTTGTTCCAGATTTCTTTTTGCAGGGCTGTTTCATTAGCTTTTCCATAGCTCAGATGGAGTAAATGTCTTCCAGGACTCTCTTTTAAGGATTTTATTTTTATTATTTTTAATTATGTGTATGGGTATGGATACTTGAGTACAGACACCTGTGGAAGCTAGAGGCTTCTAATCTCCTTGGAGCTGGAGTTTTAGATGGTTGTGAGTTACCTGAAGTGCATGCTTGGAACTGAACACTGGTACTCTGCAAGAGTAGTAGAGAGCTCTGAATCACTAAGCCATGTGTTCAGTCCCCAGAACTCTTACTTTGTATCTCCCTTCTTTCTCTCATGTGGAGAGCAGTTATAAACCCATTGGTAAAGCCTGCAGTGTATATTCTCAGACCCTAGCCTGATTCCTTTGCTGAGCACTGGTGTTCTTTTCTCATAGCAGTTGGGAGCTTTACCCCTGTGGGTACATGGATGGAAGAAGTACGTTGAGTCTCAATTATTATAGCCTTTGCAATTTTACTGGGGCTGTTTTAAGTTGGGAGCTCTTACTTAAGACTGTTAATTTACTAATAATAAACTTGCACTGATTTTTAAAAGCGTCATTTTGAAATATGGATTCTGATTATTTACTACTTTTGAAATTGTATTTATGTTTGTGTGTGTGTGTGTGAGAGAGAGAGAGAGAGAGAGAGAGAGAGAGAGAGAGAGAGAACGTATGAAGTATGTGGGCATGTGTGCGGAGCACATGTGCAGAGGTCAAAGGACAACTCTATCGAGTCAGTTCTCTCCTTCGACCTTTAAGTGGGCTCTGGGGATCAAACTGAGCTCACCTGGCTTGTGGCGCACCTTTAAGCATTGAGACGTCTCACTCTCCCAACTAGTTTAAATGAAATCATTTAGTTTTCATAGAATAAAAATGAGAGTGGCTGTGGGTGACTAAGGAATAGGAGAGTGGAGCAGAATGTTGTGACTGTCCTGTGAATATCTGCCCCCTGGTGCTTTCTGCTTCTGTCCACATTGCCAAATTTAACTCTGTGAACTTTGTCTCCCTGGGTTACAGGCTATATCGTCTACATTGCTTCCAGTTGCTGTAATAAACACCAGGCACCTTGTAAAGGAAAGGGTTTATTCCACCTTATGTGTTACAGCCAATCATCAAGACAAGCCAGGGACAGAACTCAAGTAGGACCTTGCAGGCAGGAACTGAAGCAGAAGCCATGGAGGGGTGCTGCTTAGTGGTTTGCTCTTTATGGTGGTCTTTGTTGTTGTTGTGCTCAGCCTTCTTGCATCAGGACCACCTGCCCAGGGGTGGCACCAACCACAATGAGCTGTACCCCCTACATCAACCAAGAAAATGTCCCACTAATGTGCACACAGGCCAGTCTGGTGGAGATGGTCCCTCTGCCGAAGTTCCCCTGTCCCAGGTGGCACCAGTTTGTGTCAAGTTGACAAAAACTGAGCAGCACATGCTGTATCCTAGGTACCCACGGAAATGCAATAAATGCCCTTAGTTCTGAGGAAGTAAAGATGGAAAGCCACTAAAATCCGGAGCCTGTTTCACCAGCCTACTCCCGCTTCCAAACACCAAGAGGCTGTTTTCTGTGAATTAAAGTTATAAAGCAAAGAACAGACCACGACCCCCAGTGACAGCAAGGGGCACAGGACTGACACCCAGCTAAGTCTGATCCAGGATTCATTCTCCATAAAAATCATCTGTGATGATATATAAAATCTGAACTTGGATTTAAACAACTGTCAGGTAAGAAAAAAATCTATATATTTATTTAGCAATTAAGTTATTTGGTGTGTTTAACATAGAAATTCGGGATTTGGTGAATTAGAATAGAAACAGAAAAGTAGAATACAATTTTTAAGAATCTCTCTACTGTGTTGTGTTGACATGTCATGTAAATCTTAGCATGTTATTGGAGTGAGTGAGAAGCAAAGGAAAAGTCTGGTCTTTCCATTAGTTAATGATTATAAAATTTCAAAAATTTAAAACTAATTCCTTAGGATCTAAAAAAAAGTCTCCAAGAGAAACCAAAGAAGGGATCAGGAATTTATTTCTCTTCCCCCATCCTTTCTTTCTTTTGTTTATTTCTTTATTTTGTCAAATACCTTCCTATGCATCCAAGAATGTTTTAATTTTATGACTGATCAACTAATAGGATGTTGAGGTTACATCAATCCATCCTTATAACTGAGTATTTCTAAAATCTGTAAGCATGTTATGAAGATGTATGTACCTTTACATGTTTCTATTTCCTTCACTGGATATGTTCAATATATATTTTAGCTTAAAAAATAGTTTTCACACCTTATTATAGTTAGAATGGCTATGTCATCAAGAAAACAAATGACAACAAATGATGGTAAGGGTATAGATAAAAAGAGACTCTTATCACTGTTTTGGGATACGTGGCTTGTCCAGCCACTATGGAAATCTAGAACCACCACATGATCTAGCTATACAATTCCTAGATATATACCCAAAGGACTCCACATCCTACCACATAGATTACAGTACAGCCATGTTGATTTCCGCTCTAGTTATAACGACATGAAATCAGCCTAGGTGGCCATGAACAGATTAATAGAAATCAAAATTGGTACACACGTAAAGTATAATTTTAGTCAACTATAAAGAAAAACTAAATAGTGAAATGTACAGGAAAATGATTAGATGTAGAAACTATTAAGTCAGTTTATGGCAGCAAAGACTCTGTATGGTAATTTAGGCTCAGTATGGCAGCATAGGCTCAGAGAGATAAATACCATGTGCAGACTCTCACTTCTAAGTCACATGTACCTACATCTATCTACCAATTTCTGTGAGGGCAACTATCTGGAAAGAGCCATGGAGCAAAGGAAAGGGACTTTAATCAGGATGGTAAAACACATGTGATATGAAAGTAAAGGGCAGAAGATTGTGGGTGGAAAGGTTTAAATAGGAAAGTAGGAACGGTGGAAACAGGAATGTTGGGGAAGAAGAGGGTAGTGGCTAATGGCATCAACCCAAACTAAGGATGTATGAGGAAGGTATAAGGAAGTCCGGTACTTGTAAATTAATTAAGTGGGTAGATAAGCATTGATTATTACATTAAAATCTCAGTGCCAGATGTGGACTATGTTCCTATGAGTTCTTGGTCAAGGGAGTCCCTAAATCCCCCCAAACAATAGACTATTGCTATTTCTGTTGGTGGCCCATCAGAACTAGATGGTAAGGCCCTATTGCTGAAGCCACCACAGACTTTGTTTACAGGACATAGAGAAATCAAGCTGGCATAGAGGGGGAGGCATCTTCCCTGCTGGATAGCTTTCATAATGCTAGAATGTGCTGTACAGGCTTCAAAGGGAGAAAAATCAATATTTTTATCCTTTTGTGTACCCTATATGCTACACTACTCACTTCCCAAGCAAGATGTGCCTACTGGTGAACCATTGACATCAGTATAATGGGAGTAACTAACTGCTTTATGGCTGGGTTTGAAGTCTGTTCAACAGGAAGGAATTCATGTCTGATACTGTACCTGGCCAACAGCCCATGATTAGAGAGATCATAGGTCTTAGTGAGAACGCTACTGCTCTTGTTCTGCTAAATGAACATGAAACATTTGTCAAATTACCTAATTATTTTGATGCCCATGCATTAATGATGTCTCTGCTTTGGTTAGAGAAGTTTATTTTTGTAATAGGTAGCAGTTAATGCTGAGACTCATAACTGGTCAAAGAGCTGGTCTGACTATTTGATTCTCAGCTCTAAAGGAAAAAAAAAAGAGGGGGGATAGTTATATAACATCACTGAAGAAAGGAAAGAAAGAATATATTAGTAAGAGCCCACAGAAGGGGAGGAGTCTGTAGAATGCTGTTTTCTAAGCATGACCTCACCATTTCACTTATTAACTCACCAGACATGATTATTTATATGAGGCCTACAAAATGTTGTCAGAAGAGGATCTCATGAGCATCCAGTTCTACAGAATGACTTAAAGGACTTGACTGTTACTTCCCAGAGGGATCCATGAGGCCCCTACCCTTCTCTGGGTTTCTGCATCTGCACACTAACAGGTCTCTGCTGCTGCTAGTGGCAGAAGGCCACGAGACTCCTACCGTGCTCTCGCTTCCTCCGTTGATGAAGAAAAGTGTATCACTTTCTTTCTGGGTGTAGCCACTGATATGCTGCTCATGCTCTAGTAAATAGAGCACGTCCATGCAAGAAACCATAATTAAACTCAGGTGGTCACACCC
>CABHPP010127535.1:0-41516 GCA_902168425.1 Peromyscus attwateri | reverse complement strand
GGTATGCGAGTTTATCACTTCATACCACCCTAAAGTCACAAGTAGAGAGGCAACTCCAAAGCAAGGAAAAGAAATCTCTTGTGCATTTTGACATTTTAACTGAACGTGCATAACAAGGAACTGCAAAAGTCCCAATGGAAAGTTCTATAAATGTAAATCTCAGTTGGCATGATCCTCTCTCTCTCTCTCTCTCTCTCTCTCTCTCTCTTTTTCTCTGGTTTGCCTAATTCCTGGTGAATGCCTCCAAAAATTCAACAAACTAAACTTTTATGAAATCTATAATGTGTTGCTTGAGTTACTACATTTCAAAGTGAAGTCATTAACTAAGTCAATTAAATAAGTGAGCTTCAAAATCATTCCTGAGGCTAAAAGGAGTCTTCTTATTAGTTCAGGCAACTGTTAAGGACACCCCCCTTACTCATTTGCCTTTCTACCTTCTCTTACTCAGTTTTTCACACCATTAACAGTCTAATGGCAATATTCTTTGAAACCTCTCACCTTTTATGTAAATCAGTTCTGAACATATTTTAATTAACATTTTCTGTGCTTGGAAAATCTGTGAAAACAAAATCTATCTTCCCTCGTGTATTACCCTAATTTGTTGTTAATGAACATTCATAAATTATTTCTAATTAACAGTTGCTTTAAATATACTTCTCAGTTTATAATTTCTACTTCCTTCTCAGGAAATAATTTTCCAAATGTATACAGGGCACATACATTAGTGAAAGCTGTCCCAGAGCCAAATCTTTATTCAAATAAGTATAAGGATTTTACTATTGATTATTTAATGTGAAATCATTTGAAAAGTTAGCATTGGCAATGGCATAATAATCAATATTAACAGGCCTATGGTATAAAAAAAAATAAGGAGCAAAATAAAATCATGGGGTGAAAACAACAGCAGTTGGGTTTAGAGAAAAGATTCTCTCATCTGCTGTCCTTGATGACAAGGCATGAGCTGGATGGATTTATTTTGGTGGGATAAGTGGATTTTAAACATCAGACTATATTCTATAACTGTGGTCCTTATGGTTTAAAATCCTGGGTGCTTATGAGATATTGCAGATGACCCTACATGTATGTCTGTCTACCATGTGAGTGCCTGGCACCAACCTACACCAGATGAGGGTGTCTGGTCCCCTAGGACTAGAGATACAGGTGTTTGTGAACTTCCATGTTGGTGCTGGGAATAAAATCTCGGTCCAATGTAAAAGCAGTCAGTGCTCTTAATTGTTAAGCCCTCTCTACAACCCCTGCATAACCACATTTAAACACACTTGGTAATATCTGGATGAAAAGGTCAAATCACCTTCAAATAAATTGTCAGCCAAAATACCGAGCTACAGTAATATTAATTAATTGTCCTTAGGTAATACTTTCATAGAGCCTTTGCAATCTGACATCTGGGAGGAATGGATTCTGTCTACATTGCTTATTGGATATAAATTTTCTGGACATTTATGTAAAGTCTTTGTGGCTCAATTTCTTCATGTATCAAGAAGGAATAGTAACAGTCCCTATTCTAGGGGTCTTTTAGAAAATGCCATGAAGCCAGCCAATCCACATATTCTGCTGCCATACAATAGCCACACTATTGTTATTTTGGGATAGTGTGGCCACATTGCTGTTCCTTCATGAAATTAATACTAAAAGATAAATTGTTTTATGGGCCTTCTGTTGGTATATAGTAGAAAGAGTCTGGGCCTTAAATGGACAAAAATATTCAATTTCATTATTAAAAGCCCTAGGGTGATATCCAATTGAAAACACGACACTTCACCAACATGTTAGAAGTATAAAAGATCAATGATCAAGTAAATCAGAACTTGGCTCATTATGGAAAAGTAGACAAAGTTAACCAAGTTATGTTTTAGATCAAAATAGTCAACTGTAAAGTTTAGATTTGATTTTCACAAGTGCAAATCTAAGGTTCAAGAACCTTAAAATCTGTTCACATAACCCAAAACATGTAGGTGGCTTATTTCTAAAAAGCCTAGTTTTCTTCTGCAGAGAGAATAGAAGCACAGCACCAAAGAGAAACCATATGATACTCAGTCAGGCTCCCTTTTGAGTGTGTCAGGTGGAATGAGGAGATGGACAATGATTCTCCCTAGCTACTACTCCATCTTCTTCCTGCCCCCTGGGAAGTCTATGGCTATTCTCCTCCCCAGGCCAAGTAGACCCTTCCTTAGTTCTTTCCCCTTAGAGTGGACAGAATGGTTTGGCATATAGTTCTATACTGATTGCTGTGCTTCTGTTGTTCATCCATGTTACGACATCTACTATAAATCTCATAAGGAGTAGTCTATTGATGAATATATTATTCTCCTATTTATGGACACATCTGTGAATGAAGCTGCCGAAGAACATTCATTTACAAGTGCTTGGGGGTTATGATTGGCAGGTGGATGAATAACTATTTTGAAACTCTTAAAGAGTCCTACATAATACTGGGGTTTTACCTTTCCACTAACTGTTTATTAGAATAAAATTACTCTACATCCTTTTCCAAACTGGAGTTGTAACTCATGATTTTCATCAAAACAACTGGTTTGTAAAATGGTATACTAATGATGACTAATGATGTTGAACACTTGGTTTAGTGGCTCATGAGTAATTTCTATAGCTTCCTTCATGTACTATCTGCTCAACTCTATTATCAAATGTCTACTGGGATGTCTTTCCTATTGATATGGAATGGCTCATAAGATTCTGGATGAATCTTTTTTGTTTCAGACATAGATATTTTGAATATATTTGTTCATTCTGCAACTTACATAATCCTATTCTTATGGATATCTTTGTAAGCACACTATTATGATGATATATATTTACAAGTGTTTCACATTTCAAAAAATACTCATACATACTCTTGTTTAAACATTAATGTGATTGCTCTATAGGAATCACATTATAATCATCACATTCATAAGAGAGGCAGAGATATTAAGTTACTTACTCAATCAGTAACTCTTAGCAGAGATGAGATTTTCTGATGTCAAATTCAGCATTTTATAGCTACATCATTTATCTAACTGTGCTTTTATAATATCTAGTTCTCCGTGCTACTTCACATTTCTTTAATAAATTCAAAATTTACAGGGAATAGAGGCTAATAAATATGATATGGTGGTGAATTTATTTAAATGTATAGGGGAGATGTTAACATTAGTTACAGAATCTGAGTTTTGTCTTTCATACACTCCTCTTCATTAAATCTCCATTAGCTCACCCAAAGCCTCTTTTTGCCTTTAGAATATAACACACTCTCTCTTAATTCTACTAGCCATGATGCTGATTTATATGATAGTTTATGTTAACACACTTAAAGTCTCTTCAGTAATGAAGTAATTTTCTTCCAACAACAACAAAACCTGAGGTTCACAGAAAAGCCACAGGAAGTTCTAGACTAAGTTACTGAATGTTTTGGTGTTACTTCTCAGAGGCTGAAGGAAGTCATCACTTTACTTCAAGCATTGTTTGGAAGAGAGATGGCCAGGACCAGTGTCAGACAAAGACATAAATATCTACACAAAATAATAATGCACATGCTCAAATCCCACTTATCCAATTACCTTTGGATCCTTGTAAAGAAATAGATGTCCATCTCGCAAAACAACATATCGGTCTTGAAACTTATTTCCTGATAGTATTTTAGATGGCTCTTCTTTGAGTTTTAAGGCACCTTCTTTGATACTTTTCTCTGTAAGACAGAACAGACTTCTGGAAATTGGGTCCATTTTCACTTATTGGGGACACAATATAAACCATTTGTATTTTCACCCTTCAAAGACTTATTTTTATTTATTTGTGTGCATGTGCCTATGCATGCATGTGTCTGTTTGAATGTATGGCATATGAGTATGGGTGCCATTGGAGGCCAGTAGTGGTCATTAGAGCCCTAGAGCAGGAGTTACAGATGGCTGTCAGCTGCCTACTGTGGGCGCTGGGACCTGAAATCCAAAAGTTGTAAGTGCTCTTAACCACGGAAGCATCTCTCTAGTCTCATATATTTTAAAATCTTAACCATTTTGTTTAAAAAAAAAAGGAAAATGTCATTTCTTTTTAAAATTTACATTTATTGATATTGGGGACATGGAACATACACGAGGTCAAAGGAAAACTTTCAGAATCAGTTCTCTCCTTCTTTGTCTTCATTCTAGAGATCAAATTTGGACTCTTAGGTGTAGTGATGAGATTTTAAGTTCCTGGGCCATTGTGGTAGCCTCAAGATCATATTTCTAAATGATATTGGCTGCATGCTGAAATAATTATATTTTGAATACATGATGTTAAATAAAATATACTAACACAATAGTGAAATGAAATCCACCCATTCTTATTTTTTTTCAGTGTGGGTTCTCTAGACTAGGTCTGTGATCCTTAGATTCCTTCATAGCATAATGATCCTTGATGCTAATCACTTACTCCCAGGCACTAAAGTTTCTAATGATACATAGAGGATCAGGGTCACCACACCCCTCACTGGATAATCATTCAATTTTCATTGGATTCTGTTTACCTAATCAGAAGTTGGATTTCACAGCTAATGTGACGAAGGATATCAATACGCGGGCGGCATGATGCTCTGTAAATGTCTAAGTATAGAAAGTGTTACATGAAGGAGGGACAGGGAAAAGGGACTTGGAAAGAAAGAAGTATTATCTACACACCTACTTTCAACTGGGAAAGAGGAGCTCTTTTGCAGAATTGCTCTAATGGAGGAAATTGTTTAGCGGTAAACTTGGGGAAATCATCTAACTCACCTTTGTTAGGGTAACAGGTCTGAAGAGACAAAGCACTCTCCAAGACACTAAGTCTCCCACGGAATGATCCAGACAGTACACTAACAGGCACTACTTCATTTATTATCGGTTTTCCTCTAATCAAATCCCAACACCTGATTACCTTCCCTGCCACTCAAGCATGGCTATTTGCAGCTTAGTGAAAGTTGTTTTGTTAGCACTTCAGATAAGAAAACAAATGCATTCCCCTAATTCTATTGAGCTACTACTTTACAATTAGAAAAACACTTTTTTCCCCCAACATAGTATTTTTATTGACTATTTGGGAATTTCACATCATACAACCTGATCACATGCACTTTCCAGGCCTCCCAAATATCATCTCCACCCTTATGACCGCCCACCCCCCCCAAAAAAAGAAAAAGAAAACAAACAAACAACAAAAAAAACCCCACAAGTCTAATTTGTGTTGCCTATGTACTCATTCACTGGAGCATGTTCAAACTCCTAGTAGCCAGCCCCTTAAAGAAAACTGAGTCCTTCCCCACCTGCACCCCTACTAGAAGCCCTTAATCGTGGAGAGCTACAGTTCAGCATCCTTATCACAATTTTTAGGAGTTCTCTTTGATGGTTTCCTGTCTAGGCTGTTACTTTTGGAGGGTGGGTTGGGAGGAGGTGAGAATCATATGTATAAAAGCAGAGGCAGAACTTCTGTTCTGAAGGCAGAGTTGCTCACTGCTGTAGAAACAAGCAAAATGTGTGTGTGTGTGTGTGTGTGTGTAACAAAACAGAGTAGATGATATACTCAAGTAGAACAGATATGTCATGAAACTGAACATGCACTTAAACACAAGATTTACAAACCATTTGATTCATGGTTTTATATAAAAATATGAATCCCTAACTAGTGCTCCTTAAAACTGATAAAATATGTTCTGTATGGTGCAGCAGCAGGCGTAAGGAGAAAGCAATTCTGATGACTTAGAGATGGTATCCATGCCTGAGAACCCACTGTCTCATCCACTCTTGATTTCAGGGCTATAAGGGTTAAAGAGAGGCTAGAAGCTGGGCTGGGTCAGGAGACGTCTTGATCCTAAAATGCTTGCTCCCCCCTTTACCAGCACATTCCCTGATGGCATTATATAATGTCTTCATGCTCCAGTTTCTCCATGGATTAAGTCTAGTAACTACTAGTGATGGACCCTCAAACTCAGTAGGAGGAACAAATGAAATGTTACATATAATAATATCATCCTCAAATTCAAGTGGAGAAAGGGGGAGAGAGAAAGAATAGAGCTGAACATTCGTAGTTAGTAAATGCTGTGTCGAGGACACACAGTCACATATACATGACCCTATAAGTGGCAAATGAAGTCATTCATTACAATGTGTAGTTAAGAAAATAAACTGGTATACCCCCGATTTCACTGGTCTATTCATTTGTGGGTAATCAGATCAATAAAACCAGTATACACCTCTGTTCTTGTTGAAAAAGACCATTTCCTCAAGTCAGGATATAATTTGAAAAAAAATCCCTTGCTGAAGCTTTTCATGCCCAATAAATTTTGAAAGACATAAACAGGTAGCACCTATGAGGGATCCCTAACTGAAAATAAGCTACGGCCAAGTCATTTGGCTAACATTTGCAGGCAATGTCCCAAACACCTTCCAACTTCAAACTGACTCATTTTTTCCTTGGTTGAACCTAAGTTGCACAGTACATGTGTATTTCTTACAATGTAGAGAAATTAGAATTGGTGATCTATTCGAGTTATTGTGTGGCATTCCTTCAAAGTGTGTTTTACTAAAACATAGTTCTACAAGTGAAGAGAAATTAACCTGGGTGTAGTTACTAACTAAATGTAGTCTCTCTTTCCACTCCCTTCATTTTTTTTCATTAAGCTATGAAGACTTACTTATCTCTAAAAAAAGAGAAAAGGTTTTTTTTTCTTATTTCTATAGTGGATAATAAAAATTAAAAGTAACATGTATAAATATTTTGATATTCCATAAAAATAAACTGTATCTTAGGATATCATCACGTTTGAATTATTTTGAAACAAGGTCTCACTCTTCTAGTCAGTTTTGAAGTCTTTGACACTCCTGCAGAAGTCTTAAAGACCTGTGACAGCAGGAACATGCTGCCATGCCTAGAATCTATTCTCCTATGTGCTAATTGCCTGGAAATGGTATTACTCTATAATGACATTATATATAAATACCTAAATTATAAATAAAACAGTACTGTAATATAAGTGGCTAGACTATTTGTACCAGAGAGATTTTTCCAATTTATACTAGAAGTTATGACTGCAGAAAGCAAGTAATTACTGTTCTATGCTGTGTTTATTATTATAGAATCACAATAAACTGTTTCCAAAATATACCTAGCATGGTAAGAGATGCATTTTTTAATATTAAATCAGGATATAGTTTTCAACACACTCTTAACAAACATAAAGGTATAAATAGTCCTTTAGCATTTTGAAAGTGTTATATATTGTACCTCCTGTGAGTCTCAAGCTCCTTTCTAAACAGAAACAAAGGAGGAGTGGATGGGGAGGGGCAGAGGGGAGGCAGGAGGAGGGAACAGGAGGAGGAGGAGGAGGAAGGAAAAACTGCAGTTGGGATGTAAAATAAATGAAAATTTTTAATTAATATAAAAAGAAAGTGGATATAATGTTATCAAATTTATAAATGAGAAAGTTGTGGCTTACTATGGTTCTCTGACAAGTTAAGACAAATAAACCTACAATTAGAATTTAGATATCTTAGCATCTAACATAGAATTCTATTTTCTATATGGAGACAAGAATAAGCAAAGGGGAATGACATTTTCCTCACTAGAAGATATTCCTTGTTAGAGCAGATGTCAATGGTGACACAACGAGACTATTTTATGTGCTTGAAAGTACTACATAAGCATTTTGACCTACAATAGTCATTCAGTGCACTCTGTATTTGTAGTTCTATATTAAATAGGTTTTGGACATTTAGAATTTTTCTTCCCTCTGGGTAAAGATGATGCTTAACAATCCTTTAAATTTCCTGTTATAGATTCCTGCATGAAACAGAAAGCTAATCAAACTTACTAATTGGTTTCCTCCCTACAGAATTAGTCTATCAGACAACATCTGAACACTCACAGTCTACAGTGACTACCAAGGACCATTATCATACATCTTCAATACAATACTTACCCTGGAAGTGGACTAGGTTAAACCCTCAAACTTTTGTACATATGTGGATTCAGCAAGACTCCATGGAGAGTGGAATACAAATAATTTCAACTATGTTATGATTCAGACTCCTAATTTTGCTTTGATTTGCTTAAGTCTACTAACAGTAAAGTTTTTAAGTGTCCAAATGTGAATTTTCCAAAAGTTATTGCACTTGGACTGATTAGTTTTAAGATGAATTGAAACTAAAGCATCTGCCATATACAGTAATATAAATCGACAAACACACACAGATCTGCAGTTGAGCTACATGTTACATGTTTAAAGTATTTCTTCTCTGTTCATATCATTAAGATTTGATTCTATGAGTAAAATTTTATTGGAGCAATTTGAAATAATTTTTATTAAAATATGATTCAACAATATAAAATTATTTAATCTGAAAGCTTACAGAAGGATAAATTTAAAATTTACCTGTGATACAGATGTAGAAACAGTACAAATGAAATGAAATACAAGATAGTCTTAGAATAGTAGCTATGATAAAGTCTAAATAGCAACTTAAATGACGTTTCATTTTCTTTATCTCAGTGTTTCAACTTTTAACCCATAGGGGAGAAATGAAATCTAAGGACTATTGTTATCTTTCTTTTCAAGTTAATTAACTCATAACAACAATGCCCATGACACTAAATGATTCTCAGAAATGAAATGCTGTTTCTGAACAAACACACGCTGAGTTTTATGTAATGACAAGAACTATTTATTCCATGTATAAAAGTAAACCACATTATATCATTTCTTTAAATGAATGAGCAGTAATTAAATGCTGCATGATTCTAAAATCTATTCCTATTTATGATATCTACATTTTAAATGGTTTGGGTAAATTAGGACAGCTGAGGATATTAAAATCCTTATAACAGAGCAAATATTGTACAATAAGGGTCTAAACTTAGGAAGTGATGGAAGCATGATTTCAAACAGATTCCTATGCTTATTCCACATGAGAAAAAAAACTGCTATCAAATCAATAAAATGCAAGGCAAATGCATACATACATCTAGGAATGAATGAACGTTACAGAAGAGATAGACAGTGACAACAACATAGATCAAATACTTATGGAAGAGGAGACAGTCAGCAAAGGATGCTTTAGTGTAACTCCTTAAAATTGCTATAGACTGAAGCCAGAATCTCACACTTACTAAGCATGCACTGTGGCAACTTTGTTTTAATGAGATGTTAAAAGAGTAGTTATCTGTTACTTAGAGAAAATGTGGTCACATCTAATTCATCTTGTTCTTAAAGCACTGATATCTGCTTGGTCATTAGAATTTTTAAAATGTTATGAATGGGAAAAAGATTTTTAATATCATTCCTTTACTGCTTTTAAGAATATTTTTTTCATAAATGAAAGTTTTCTATTAATAAATTATTAGTAAAATCACATCAGCTATGCTTATAGTTCTTATATACAAATTGTAGGGTGTAATGGATATCACAAATGGAACAACAATTCTAGAAGAGGGAGCCACTCTGACTAAAAATTCATTGCTAGCAGACACAAATGAGACAGAATACCTAACACATCCAAAATCTATCACAATATATAAAAGACATTAAAAAGTTAAATTACAGAAAAACACACTCATTGGTGAAAATCATTATTTAAGACACTGATATTTTTATGTGTATTACTTTAAGCATGTTAAAAATGATCACATCAAAAATATACAGATAAAATTGCCATAGATGACATAAGAATATTATATATATATATAATTCTCTACACTATTTACCACTATGATATGTACTTTCTGGAGAGGCACAGATGCTGCCATCATAATATTTCAGCCAATTGTCTGGAAAAAATATGAATTAATGAAAACTTAGCCACTGGGCTAAAAGTTAATAACTGAACTGTCACTTGTATTGGCTGGCAGGGGGGAAATCTTTTTCCTCAATGTAGTGACACTGGGTGTATCTATCAAACAAGCCAGGACAGGCCTCATGTTCAAGAGTAGTTGACCAACATATAAGGGACAACACAGTTTTTTTGTTTGTTTTTTTTTTTTTGATTTTTTTTTGTTTGTGTCCTTTTATTTGGTCACAGTTTACTATAGGTTTTGAGGGGAGTGGTGGTGGCGTTTTATTTTTGTTTTCTTGGTTTGGGAGAGTTGTTGTATTGAGATTTGTTTGTTTTTTGAGAGAATTTAATGTTGGGTGGGTAGAGAAGGGGAGAGGACCTGAAATACTTAGGGGAGGGGAAGAATAAGATCAAAATATATTTAAATTAAAAAAATTGTTTTAAATAATAAAAAAATGCCACCTCGGGGATGCTTTCTTTTCTCTGCTTGAGTGTGACAATGATTGCAGGGGATGTATACAGAGACCTTTACACAAGCACTGACTCATATACATCAGGAGGATACTATGCAATATCTGGGGCACCGAGTCAATAGCCAGTTTGCTACCAGTGCTGTAAGAGCAGATCACAACAGTTTCTGCCATTTCTCTTAATTAACTAAATCCATACCTTCCTGTTTTGTTTTTCACAACTGAACAACCATTAAAGGTATTCCTGTTTGGGAGACCCATCCCTATGTGCTCAAAAGCTTGCTTCCTATCATAACCTTTTATGTTTCAATGCCTTGTATTTTTTAACCACACTGTCATGACATAAGAGTTAATCAACAGCTAAGATATTGCATGTAGGTGTAAATTTTAAATGTGTATAAGTAGATAACATTAGAATAATATTATCACTGAAAGCACCACACTGGACACAAAAGAAATTTTATTTCTATGTAAAACACGAAGTGATCAGGTATATGCCATGATATTAAAAGGAGATGGTTCATAAGGAAAATACTTCTTATTTGATATTTATATTTGGGTAGAACTGGAAATAGAATGCATGGCCTTGCAAATGCCTGCTTTTAATGCTAAAGCTAACCCAAGCGTTTCCTAACATATTTTCTTTACTCCACGTTTAAGAAGAAAGATATATAAATAGCTAAAAGATAGATACTCCAGAGAGGGTCTAAATTGGCACCCCTGCCATTTGCTCTGGAAAATCTACTCTACAGACAGACCTGCTCTGTACTTTTCAGAAACATTAGCAGAACCTGGCATCTAAATATTAGGAGCTCCCAGTTCCCCACACTTCCCCATGTTGTGATGCTCACAAAGATCTACAGATATCCCCACATGTTCCTAGGGGGCACATCCTCCTCTAGTTTAGAACAATGGTCCATGACATGGATGCCTGGTGCATGTCCATGATCAGATGTGAGAAGGATGTCATTAAAGGGAACATGGGGGTAGTAAAGAGATTTACAGAAAGGTGGAGCTTGTGGAAGGCCAAGTTTCTATACTAAAAATAATACATATTTGTTTATTTAGATGACTGAATATAAAAAATGTATTTGATAAAAATAATTTGAGGTAGATAAAATATAAAAGACAGTACTATGAAACTAGACACTATCATATTAAATTTTGGTGAAATTAAGAACTAACTCACTGATGAGCAAGTTTGAGGTTACAATCCAAATGAGAACATCCACAACATTTTGGAGCTCTTCCACCACCACCCCTTATAATTTTAATTTTTAACATGATTAAACAATAGAACAATTTGTTTTCAAAACTAGCATTTACTAACTGTGGGATGTGAGAAAAATTACTTTCTCTAATTTCTATTTCTATTTCATCTGTAAAATAAATTAATATGAAAATTGACAAGGAGTTCTAAAAAACTTTTTTTAAAAGGCCCTAGAGCTGAACCTAGTACTACTATGATGTTAAATGGACACAGGAATAAATGGCACGTGAGTTCTTATCTTTATGCCCATAGACTAGTGCATCTCTCAACGCTCATCAGAGAAGCTTCTTTTTGCAGTAAAGCCAATCAACACAGAGATCTAACAACAGGTGACTGTACAGAGAATAAGATCTGTGGAAGGTGCAACTCTACATAAGAGTGTCATGTCACATTCCCTCCTTTCAGGGATCAGGGATCAGGGATCAGTAGTAGACTGGAGCAGAAAGAAAATAAGCAGATGTCAGCAGCAAATGTTTTCTGGACATGACAACATATTTGCACATATGGGCTCACAATGACTGGGACAGAATAATTGCACAATATCAAACAAGACAAAATCCCAGTATGGGTGAGGGAGGAGTTCATCAAGTCCTACCTCTGTCTAAATAGGTAAATTGGTAAGTCATGGCTGCTGGCAGAGGAGAGCTGGTTTTCTTCAGCGATGCAGGCCCTGAGAGGCTACCTATGATTTAATAAATGGTCCTATGTCTCCATACATACATACAGTCACTAAATGGACTTAGTGAGTATTAACAGAGAGAGAGAAAGAGAGACAGAGACAGACACAGAGAGAGACAGAGACAGAGAGAAAGAGAGTCAGACAGATGGAGAGCATATAAAGTTAGGAGGGAAAAGCATTGTCTTAATTACTTTTCAATTTCTATGAAGAAACACCATGATCAAGGCAGCTATACAAGAAAGCACATAATTGGGGGCTTGCTTACAGTCTCAAAGGGCTAGTCCATTATCATTATGGCAGGGAGTATGGTGTCAGATAGGCAGGCATGTTTTTGGAGAAGTAAGTATCTTTGAGCTACATTGTGCATATACATTCTACATATGCAGCAGGAGAGAGAGACTTGGCCTGACATGGGCTTTTGAAACCTCAAAACCTACTCTCAGTGACAAACCTCCTCCAAGGCTACTCAACATAATCCTTTCCAAACATCAACTGGGACGAAGCATTCAAAAAAAAATTCTCACTCAAACTACCATAAGTGGTAAATGAGAAAGGAGAGACATTGAAGGAGATGAAATGGTAGATGGACTTAAGCCAAACATACTCATAATTCAATGATAAATAAAATATATTTAGAAGTTTAAATGACCTATGGTATCTCTAGTGCCTGGTTAATTGTATATGAATAAAAAGTATAATGGTTATTACCGACCTTACTTATCAAAGTAACATACAACTTTATATTAACAGTCCTTAATGCCCAGCTCTGAAGATTGCTTTACGGATAAGCCCAGATGAAATGTTGTTCTAGATTGTTAGTGGATGACAACACAATCGGAGAGAAGTTTCAAGATCAAGCTTCTGACTTCTCATATGTGTTGAGAGACCATGTTCTATGGTTTGCTAAGCTAACTGACTTCTTGTTGAACACTGCAGTGTTTTTCCAGTCCTTCCAGTTAAATATTGTGTCCTTGCATTTGTGCCTGTTTTATTTCTAAACATCATCAAAAGAACAGGGAGATTTATACTACACACTCAATCTCAGAGGCTAGATGTTTGTGGTTGTCAAATGGCCAGAAATGAATGTCAACCTAATTAAAGAAGACACCATAAAATGAAAACTAGAACATGCATATGCACAAACCACCCTTAGAAACACAATCCATTACTTCCAGAACATTAATGTGTACCATCAGATGAGCCAGCTACTGCCACAGTAAACACACTAAACTTCTTCACAATACTCTGGAATCAGATTCAGTATTTTTCTATTCCCATTTCCCCATTTTCAGACACCACTTGTGTCTTAATAACGACTCTTCAGCTACTTGAACTTTTGACCACCTCTGCAATGTGAAGGAAGCGCGCCTACCTCTGCAGTGTTTAATTGTGTCAATGGTTAAGAATCTCTTCACCACCAGATAAGCAGAACCGGGTTCGGCTAATGAACTCCACTGAAGCACCTGCTCCAACACATTCTCTGTGTAGTGAAGAGGACGCTCTGCAAACACAAACCGAAGTTAAACTGAACCAAATGGAGAAATGTAGTTAATGATTACAGGTTTTAAAACATCCCGTGGAAAGATATGTATGTGATGGCATGAACATTTTTCATTAAATAGCAAAAGTACTAGAATTCCAAACAAGACACCCAAATACACAAGACAGGTAACACACTCAGTCAAAATTATTATATAAAGTAATCTATCCAACTATTGTTTCAAAATTTAGATGTGCTCCCTTTAAGATAAAATCTCATTTACAACAATGACCATGTGTCTTAGTCTGTTTTTAATTTAGATAACATTCCTATTAGCATATGCAATTAAATAACTTTAAGAGGACTAGCAGATTAATCTTCTCCAATACTAATAGGCACAAATTAATCCTTTGTTTATCTCAATAAGATTACAATCTTATAATTTCCAATCAATAATAGTGAATAATTTACAGGTAGTATTCTCATAGAGAATCAGTACCAAATCATAAAATATGGTTGCAGAGAATCTTTGAAAATAAGAATAGTACATTTCTTATTCTACTTTAGAATATGAAATATATGAACCTTGTAGCAATATTATAAATTAATCTATATTAGAAGCCTATAAGTGAGGAATTATATGATGTCTGAAGCAAATCTCCTTGATGACTCTTAATCCATATTTATTTTGCTTTAGAAAACTGAATTATATATTCTTAGCATGGCATTTCACACAAAAAATTTCAACAATAATTGAAATTTCATAAGGAAGTTCTATTTGTGGATTAAAATATGTTAATTGGTTAATAAAGATGTGTGCATAAAAGCATATTCTGGGGATATGTAAACTTTTTCATAGTGGACTAGTGGCAAATAAAGAAGCAGATGGAACAGACGGTCTGATATGAAGATGCCACAGCTCTTTCCCAACTCTGCAGCTGCGTATTCAGTCAATTATTTCAGTCCCCAAATGTACAGACCATAACACCCTGGAATATGTTTGTAGTTAAAGCACTAATGCTAACAACAAATGAAGAAGAGAATGCCAAGTGTACCTACCTATCTGTTACTCCTCCTACTGAAACTGATGATAGAATCATGAGCACACTGTGCAATAAAGACATCAACCCCTCTTCTGCTATGACTACATTATTTAAGAAGAGAGAAGTCATCAGTAAACTAAGGTCCCCAAAAGAGCAATTAATATTTTGGCTTCCTATCCATACATGAAAATGCTTCCTTCCTTCTGTGCCCATTAAAGCATTCCTACCTATTATCATAATGGCAATTAACTATGTAACATAAAGATATACATGCACACAGCACAATGCTGACTACATAGTAGATTCTCAATAACTAACCCAGGACTGAAGTCCATTGTGAGTTTATTTCATAATCCATAAATTAACAGAAAATATTTATCAGATAAACAAAACATTTGTCTTTGTAAAACCAGACAAAGGACAGAAAAGTGAAGATTGCAATAGATTAATTTTGCTTTTCTGAAAAATTGGACAAAGGTCTAAATTGCTCATAATTTGTCTATGTCATAATTCAATTACTAATTAAAGAGATGGACTCACAAGTAAATCCTCATATAGTTGAAAATAGATACATCCAAATATACATCCAAATATAAAACTAATCATAGTAAGTACTCTGTTTACACAACTGTTGATTCAACCACATGCAGGCTGATAGTACTGATCCCATTAGAAGTTGTCAATTTCCAGAATAACCACTGTGCAGCTAGTGTATATATCATGTATAATATATCAATTATTGCCTACATCCTCCCAACTGTACTCTTCAAGTATGTAGTAGAATATTATTTTAAGGTGTGTTCTTTTGCTTATGTTGCATTTGTTTAACTCTATGAAGCTGTGTTACTGTGCCTGTGTAAAACACCTGATAGTCTAATAAAGAACTGGCTAATAGCAAGGCAAGAGAGTATATATAGAAGGAGAAAATTGGGAGGAGAGAGCTAAGAGCTGGAGAAGGAGGAGGACTCCAGGGGCCAGCCACCCAGCTACACAACCAGCTAGCCATGAAGTAAGAGTAAGAGTAAGAGTAAGATTATGGAAGTAAGAGAACAGGAAAAGATAAGGAAAGCTGTCTGGACACTAAGCCAAGCTAAAGCCAGGCATTCGTAAGTAATAATAAGCCTCCGTGTGTGCTTATTTGAAAGGTGGGTGGAGGGTCCCCCAAAAAAGACCAAAGACCAACCAACAACATCAGTATCCATTATTAATCTTCTTACTTTATATGTAAAATGACTTTTCACAGAACTTCCTCCTTTTGCCTAGTCAGCTAAGGAGTTAAGGCGAGAACTACAGATTTGAATTCTAAACCTACTGCACTTTAAGTCCTGATATTTTAAGTTCAATCTTTAGGTTGATTTCCATCAATTATGTAAATTTCCCATGACGGCTTCTCATATGTAATTTTTGGGTGGTAAGAGGGAATAAAGATGTTTTTGAGTCCAAAATAATGCAATATAAGCAAAAAAAAGTTTGCCTTCTTCCTTTCACTGGTAAAGAAATAGCAGCAGTAGTTTCAACATTACATCCAAAGAAAATGATGATTAAGCAGTAGACATGACAAGGCAGGTATAACACAGTTACTAGACTACGGGATGAGCCATGGAATAGAATTGGTAATGAGATTTCCAATTTTCAGGAGACTAATACCAAAGAAGGTTACTAGTACACTCAATTATAAGCAGATTCCATATTGATGGAACTGTGTTCTCACTATACTGAAATGTGTTACAGCAGACACATAGGCTTGTTAATGGGTAGATAATTAATTCTTGTCACAAAATTTAAGTGTATTTTTTCTGATCAGGATCACTGTATGAAATAATTGAGGAGGAGGATAACCTTGCAAATTCAATTTTCTAGATAAAAAAAGAGTTGTAAATGAAGAGATTAAATATTACAGACCGTCAAACACTACAATTGTAAAATGACACAAATTTCCAATTTAGGAAAGGGATGAAAAGCATCAAAAATGGATTGAGGTATCAAACACTGTTAAAATATAAATGTTACAAATATATGTTTGTTGATGGTGATACTTGCAGCCTTATGTCATGGCAGATTACATAGGATAGGGCATGTATCATGTGGAAGCAGGTCATTATCTAGAAATAGCACTTCATACTGTCTACTTCCTGTATATTGACAAAAATTCAGTGTAAAAAGAGAACAGGTAAGGAAGGAAGTAAAAATTAAAATGTCATCAACTCTTTAAAATCATGTGCAGAGAATGAACCTCATCTACTTAGTTCAATAGGAAAGCCAGTGAATTTTCATTGGAAATAACAGCTGCTATCATTAAATGTCTGCCATTGGTAGCACAGGTTTCCACAAATGATGATGGCATTTCCACTCTAATTCTTTGCGCCAAACTTAGGAAGGCAAAAGCCTCTCTTCATCCCAACCTGAATTTTATTAGCATTTTACATATAGGTGAGGCGAAGAGCATGAAATCATATTAATAAAACCACATAGATCTTCCATACCATATTATTTATAAGGGAAAAGGAAATATTTGCTATCATATTGCTGCACAGGAAGTACTTGCTTCATAGAACCAAAATCCTCAGTGAAGTCTACTTAAATGAGCTCCTCAAGCAGATAATTCTTTGAGAATTACAGAACATACAGAGAGCATAAGATCAGTTTGTGGTTAAGTACTAAAACCGCAGCATTGTTTAAAAGAGAGCAGTTGCTGATGGAGACAAAACAAAAACAAACAAACCAAAAAAAAAAAAAAAAACCTCTCTGGTACAATTTAGGTTCTGAATGATCTCCAAAGGTCATATGTTGAAGATTTGGTCAGGGCCTATGGTGCTCTGAGGGTGTAGTGGAACCTGTGTCCAGTGTTCTGTAAGGGAATGATGCTAGCTCATTGGGGCATGTTCTTGAAGGAGAGATTGAGACCTAGACTTTATCTCTTTGCTTCCTCAATATCTAATGACAAACATCTTTTCCCTGCTTCACACTCCCCACCGGGAAGTGTTACCCCTCATAGGACCACAGGTCAACAAAGCACACACTGAAACATCTGAGTGGTGAGACAAAAGAACTCTCTTCTCCATTTATATGGTTTATCACAGACATTTGTTACAATGCCAGAAAGCTGATGAATGGAAATTCAACAGGGAAAAGAAATGGGTCATGGGCAAGATCACAGCTCACACATGAGTCAGAAGCCCGTGGAATTGATTTGTGGGGGGGATTTGGAGATGTCTGGAGAAGGATAAAAGAGACATATCATGGAATAAACAGAAATTAACAGGCATTTTTGGTCTCTATCACACAAGACTAGAATATATATTAAAATGTTGGTAATATAGGTTAAGGTTGTAAGTTCAGGATAGAAATGAGGACTCCATTGATAACACTAAGAGGGAGTATTTATATTTCATCCTGGCAAAGAACTTGTGCATACTTTATCCATGTCTGGAAATGTCGTGGAAGGTCAAAATGATGGAATAATCAGGGAATGAGGAAGCAATGAAAAGATGATTTTAACAATGGAACAATACAACCCGGTTTGTGACTTATACAGTTAATCTTGGCAATAGTGTCAATAGACATATTTTATCCAAAAACATAATGAGGATGGGAATCAAAGTGATTTCTTTAAGAACAAAAGAATCTAGATGTAGTAGAATATAATTTTAAGGTGTGCTACTTTTGTTTATGTTGCATTTGTTTAACTCTGTGAAGCTGTGCTACTGTGCCTGTGTAAAACACCTGATGGTCTAATAAAGAACTGGCCAATAGCAAGGCAGGAGGAAGGATAGGCGGGGCTGGAAGGCAGAGAGTATACATAGAAGGAGGAAATTGGGAGGAGATCTAAGATATAGCAGTCAGAGAAGGAGGGGGATTCTAGGGGCCAGCCACCCAGCTACACAGCAAGCCACAGAGTAAGACTAAGATTTACAGAAGAGAATGGGAAAAGCCCAGAGAGGAAAGGTAGTCGGGATAATTTAAGATAAAGAAAGCTGGCTAGAAACTAAGCCAAGCTAAGGCCAGGTATGCATAATGAATAATAAGCCTCCATGTGTGGTTTATTTGGGAGCTGGGTGGCAGGCCCCCCAAAATAGGCCAGCAGCATATAGATCATATGGTTATATACTATGCTTTATTTGGTCAAGATTTTAAATTTAAATTTTAAATTTTAAAATTAAGGTGATTATTTTTTAATGCACAGTGTTGGAAAATAAAGGCAAAACCAAATTAAACCAAAGATGTATTATCTACCTCCCCCACAAAACATTTATTAAGCCAGGTAGTGTGAGCATCAATGTAGAGACTCTCTAGGTCTAGACTTTAATGGAGACAATCAGGAGGCCGATGGTGGGCTGAGGTAGACAAGAACAAAGATACATGTGAAAACTGCCATCTCCCAATGCTAGGCAAGCACAAAGAATATGTAAAAATAGGATAACAAAAGGTAATTCATAATAACAAATACAATTTGTAACAGCTGACAGAAGAGAAAGAAAGTATAAATTTGATGGAACAATTGAAGAACCAAGAAGAACATGGAAGCAGCACTGAAAATAGACTGGATATCAGCACAGGAAAAAGGAAAGGTCATTAGCAATCGATGGCATAGAATGTCAGCTAGAGTGAAGCTGAAAGCAGGTCTGCTGAGTCTCATAGTTGGGGGTCACAGGAGTCACTTGCCAGAGCAGTTCTGTCTAGTGGGGATAGAGTCTAAGGAAGGGAGATACTGAGAATTGACACCCAAACACTAGGGAATATGGTATCTTGACATGACATATTGACAATATCATATTGTAAGTCCCATTAATTTTTAAGGAATTATGCATAAAAAAAATCAGATGAATAAAAGTATCAAGATGGAGTGATGAAGGAATGCATACTAATCCCCTTCCATTTTAATGCTGACTTCAATATTCCAAACAATGCACCCTGGGGTAGTTCAACATTGAATTTTAATTTTTATCTTGAGCTTGTGGGTGGCAAGGTTTTCCTTTTGGCAGTTTGACAGCTATACTTGAAAGGGTCCCAAGACCTTAGTAGGTATCAGCTAGACAGATGGTCAAGGTACAATGAAATTCCGCATCTTATTTTTTCTCCTAGAGGTCTTTAAAACCAAATGGTGTCATTAGAATGTTAAGCTTATTCAGCACTTTGCAACCAGGGAGTCAAGGTGTTTGAAATGGTCTCTTTACTCTTCAGCTTATTTGGGAGGAAAGATGGCAAAGTGATACATTGATGGCAGAAGAGAGTGAAACAGCCAAAAGAGAGGTTTCTGCTAGAGCTAAAAGTTTTGATTTGGAGTGAGCCATACTCTTTTAAATATGTATCCTTTGTTCTTACTAAATATAGACCATACAGAGATAAGGTGCTGGGGAGGTGACATTTAGGATATCGTTATTAATCAAACTGCTTGTCCTAATGAACAAAACCATTATTTGATAAGGCAGCAACAAAGATACCTAAGGCTTTATACTGATTTATATAATTAATGGAAGAATTAATTATTCTGATGAGCAACATCATAGGATGTCAACCTCAAGTGGTGATAACATATGTCAACGGGCACAGAGGTAGAAAGGAATTCACAATGCAATACGGATCTTTAGGAAAACAGCAAATGTTAGTAATGGCTTGTCACGAAGCATACTTCGTTCTGTAAGGAATTTAAGAATCTCTAGTATGAAAGCCACTCACCTAGCTCTTCATTTTCAATGACTTCAAATGTAGCCCAAATATCACCTTTAGTAGGAACAATGTTTTTTATTGCTAATATATCATTAGTTAACTCTTCAGCTTCCATTACAGGAGATATCTGTAAGAGAAGGAATATGTCTTCAAAGATGTCTGACACAGAAGTTGTCTTGTGCTACGGCAATCAGGTTCCCCATCTGATGATTCTCCAAGAACATAGAAAATACCACAGTGGTATTTTTTCTCCACAAAACACATTGTAATGTCAAGTCAAAGACATATTGTAATATAGAAACATTGGGGAGAATTATTTTTTTTAGTAAGCAACTAGGCCACTCAAACAAGATATACATAGTCTCTCTCTCTCTCTCTCTCTCTCTCTCTCTCTCTCTCTCTCTCTCTCTCCTCTCTCTCTCTCTCTCCACACACACACACACACACACACACACACACACACACACACACACACATTTACATATACACAAACACCTCATCAGATAAGTCTGATAATTTTCTCACAGGAAAACTTCTCATTTTTCTTTCTATAATCAAGAGTGTATAGTTACTGTTTTATTCAGCCTGAACCCTAAATAATATGAAGATGATTAAATAGTATCTGCCATGCCAAGAAGCCCAGGGGTTTTAGTGTCTGTGGTGTTCACTGCAATGCCAAGTGACAGATGGTGGCATACCAACATACAGAGTACATTCAAGCTAGTATTTCAGGATTCAGTAGAATCTGCAGTGCCAGCCTGGGGCACAGATCCACAAGCATCTCAAAGTTAGAGGCCACTGTATGAGCATATCACCTTTTCAGGGACTCTAGGATTTCTGGAGTTTTGCCAATCTTGACTGTATATTATTAAAAAACAACAGGGTTTTCTTTAGTTAGAATTTAGAGATAATGTTAAGCAGCAGTCATATTAATAATTAGAACATTGCAACTGTAACTTAGTTTGGATGAATATCCTAACTTCAAAATTTCTTAGATTTGCTTATAAGTCCATAGTGTGTGTGTGTGTGTTGCCATTATAGGTAACTCACTTATTCTATCTTCATGAAATTCGGGGTTTAAATTATGAACTATATTAATTACACAATGAAGCACATTTTTTTGGAGGTTCACAAAGAATTGTCAACTTCCATTGGATCTCAGCATCCAGTAAAATTGGAGAACATGTAGCAATGGGAATAGCAGGTGAATAATTCCATGATGCTTCCAATCTGCATTGCTCTAAAATATTTTTAAATGTGATTTTATTATGTTATGGGTTTGGATGCTTTTCCTCCATGTATGCTTGCATACCACTTGAATGTCTGATGCCCTCTGAGGTAAGAAGAGGGTTTTCAATTTCCCCAGAACTGGAGTTACAGATGGTGTGAGTCACCATGTGGGTTCTGGAAATCAAACTAGGGTCTTAAAGAAGAACAAGTCACTTCTCCTAACTGATGAGCCATTTCTTCAGCCTTGAAAAGATTTTCTTAAAGAAATATAGCCTTTTCTTAAAGGACTAAAAATGAGTGAGAAATGAAATGGGTGAAATAAGCAGCAGGAAGTGCCTTGAACTCCACACTCAGGAAAGCATTAATTTATAGAATGCAAACAGCAGTGTAATGAACATCAGGATTAGCTTATGCTGATCCAAGTCTGCACTGTGCCCTTAACGTCTTTCAATTCCCATTTTCCATTCCCCAAAACTTGATATATCATCAGCCTCCAGGGCTTGAGGTCAAAATTAAGGGTATAAATACAGCAATGTGGTTTTTCACTCAAAGTTATATGCAAATGGTACTGATTATTTGATTATTGATGTGTAGTTAGTTACTGCTGTTCTGTTTTTTGCGATTGTCTGGAATTACATAGTTTTTTATTATAATACAGTGAAGAAATATGAGCACTTTGCATAACTGTAATAATTAATACAACTTCATTAGAAAGATAAAATTAAAACATGCTTTTAAAGAGTATATATATGTATATATATTCTTATAATATATATGCGGAGTTAAATCATGTATTCTATCTCTTCTAGCATTAAACAATAGACTTTTGCTGAGTGATTGAGTCTGTAATTTAATTTGTAATAGTTTTTAATACCCATTATTATGACAGTCACACGTTCAGCATAAGAACTATGATGTGACTAATGAAGAGAAAATGCCTCCCTCGAGATCTGATCATAGACTCTATGATCATGTTCCAGCTCCATGTCCTATGCAAGGCAGCCAATGACATATAGTTACAATACATAACCCACTGGAATTACCTAAGTTAGTAGTTCCAGTATATTTAACATCTTAGATTTTAAAAGAGATAATAAAGTGAATTTCTGTTACACAGAAGAATATGCACTCTTTAGGGAGGAAAAATCATCTTAGCAAGAAAGCACATGAAAAAGCACTGCTCCTGTTCCTAAAGAAGAAATATTGTCATGGATGACAATACTATGAAAAATATCTATTTTTAGTTTAGCTCAAAGAAAAGGAAGAGTTTACCTAATATTTAAGTTTAAATGTTGGAGTATGGGAAATGAGACTGGGCATTAATAATACTAAAATAGATACTTATCAAACAGCAATTTGGAAAATAATTTGCTATGTGTTTACATACTTTTATATTAATGAGTCACTCTATCAATAATACAATATTAATACTGTAATTTTTCCTCATTTTATAATTAAGAAAATGAAGGCTAAATCAGTAAATAATTTGCTTCATGTTAAAATTTTAGAAAGGGCAGAAGTAAGTATTTGAGCTCAATTTATTTTCTGATATCTATAGAAAAATCTTAACTAATGCACAGACGATGCTCTCTTCCAAATAACTAAAATACCAAATTCCTAGAGGATACTACTAGGAAAGATCAATCTTGTTGTCAGTCACTGTTTGAACTGAAGAGAACCTAAAAATCAAAATATGCAGGAAAATTTGCCAGTGAACATCAGCTCTTAGGATTCCAACAGAACCCTTTATATGGTTCCTTAGGACTCACCCGAATTATAATACTACAGTCAGGTTCCTTCCTTTCTACAAATACTTCGATTAACAAGTCTCCAGCCTGGGACACCTAGAAAAGGGCAGATGTGAAGATAGCACATGTAAGTATGTCACAAAATCACAGACACAGCACCCAAGAGAGTTACAAAATGCCTGTCACACTCCTCAGAAATGTACAGCATTGAAATTGGCTAAATTCCTCTGTTCACCATTATTAGGTACTTATTTCAAAATGTGTGTGATTACAGAAAAGAGTTTCTAGTTTAGACTCTAAACAAATGATATAGCTAGCAACACCATTCACAGTATGAGTTTTTATGCCATGGTCAAGGCCTTAGTAGCTTCAAATACTGAAGCAATGACTCTAGGAAGGATATAGGCTGCATTTGACAACAAGCATTTAGGAGCCACAGAATATGCAAAGCTCTTAATCCATGTGGACATCATCTTAAAAGACAAAATAAGCCTTGGTAAATTTTCATGCAGCTGACACATTGAAACACTGAAATGGTGAGGTACGTTATCTCAAAGCTGCACTGAAATTATAAACAGGGAAAGTAATTTAGCAATAAAAGTAAAAGTAAAATAATAGAATAAGGTAGACAAGCAAGATAAGCCTTAGTTTTTATTATCCTTGCAGAAGCATTTAGGAACACTTATTTGGGTCATTACATGCCCAAACAGAGACTAAGTGAAGTTAGAACTAAAAAAGAAAAGGACAAGACAGCACAGTGTAGACCAACAGAATAAAATAGAGCTAAATAATCAAATCAATATATAAAAAATAATTTGTATAGACTTTTTTTTTCAGAATGCCACTGTATAACCACTGAAACACATCTATCACCAATAATTTAAAAATATTCTGAGACGTAATCATTCTGATGTTAAATTTTCCTTAGCATAAAAATCTAAAATCTAATGAGTAAGAAAGATTAAAATGTACTGAGAGAGAAAGATTAAAATGTACTTTGAAGGAATACTCTTATTTCATCACTATATGCATAGAAAAGCTTATTTCCAATTTTTCTCTCTCAGTTTTGATTCTACATAAAATTTCAAGGGAGAAAGAAACAGCTGACATTTTTGCTTTTCACTGTTTTTATAAACATCATAGCAAGAAGAAAATATTTTAAAAATTAAAAAGGCAAACACACAGAACATACAAAGTGGACCAACCAGTCGCTAAGTACTTAAGTAGTTAAGTAGCTAAGAATTAAAATAAGAGGAAGACAGAAGCATTTGGAAAAGAGCTCCAAAGCAGGGCTTGAAATAGACTGAAGCAAGACTCAAGCAGAAATAACCATTTTCCACATTATTCTTATTGTCTTTCTCAATTAACTTATTTTGTATATGGTTGTTTTATTTATGGCAATGCCAAGACATCCAAGATTTTTTCTTTGTTGTAAAGTACAAGCAGATACTCGCACAATAACAATATAGATTAGATTGTCAAAGATTTCCTTTCCGGCTCAAAATCCTTCATTTCAGGACCGATTTACATCCACACCAAGTGAGCGTTATAAGCACTGATAATAGGCCAGATTATTTTTAGTTTAGTGTTATACCTAACTCCTCTGGAAGTTTCATTAATTACTTTCAGCCAAAATGGAGGGAATCATTTGTTAAGTAATTAATATCACAGTATTAGTTTGAAGGGAATCTAAGCATGTGCTCATCTGCTTCATGTAGAACGATAGCTGCAATGATTCCTTTAATTAGAAGCAGACGTCTCAGGACTGAAGCAAACTTTGGGTCTGACTAATAAGCAGGAATTTGCCTCATTATCTGAGTGTAATTATGAACAGAGTACATTTGACCCATTTCTATTATTTACAGTGAAACCCTGAATCCATTATCATTCCTAGTTACCAGAAGATGATTAATGATCAACCTTAAGACGTTCCAGGGAATTCATCAAACAAGGTAAGGTACCCAGAAAAAGCCTGGTGCATCCTGAACACACAAATCCAAAGTAATGTAACTAGGAAAGCAAGACAGGATTTAGAAAAGCAGACTTAAGACAAAAGTTAGTATGCATTGCACAGGTCACCTTAGAAACGGTCTCATTAATACAATCATCTGAGAGCATGCAGAGCAGAAGCGGGTGAGAAATCATTTATATTTCCCTAATCATAAGGGAGAAAACCATTATGCTGTAGGATTTTGCAATTTATTCTAGTATTACTTTGGCTTTAAATGCTTCTTTTGAAAGCCACTGGCATAGCCAATAGTGTTTTGTTTTTAGTAAATATTAACCATTGCTTCCTCAATATCTAAGGTTACATTAATACGTTCTGTATGTACGCATCAGGTTTCAGACTTGCCCCAATCTTCCCTCAGTCTCTTTTACTTTGCTTTGCATAGGAACTTGAACACACACCACAGATGTATTTATGAACGTTTTGTTTTCAAGTCTTTAGAGACTAACTCTTACTACTCACTTGAGTGTCTTTCCACTTGGTTATAAAGCTATTTTCTATGTCCATTTGTTTGACTTGGTCTTCTTTAACCTGTTTAAAATATAATTTGGGATATTCTAATAATGTAGAGTACACAGAGCGAGGGTGCTCTTTCTCACCTAGCTCCTCAGGAATGTAAATAAACACCAAACTGCAAAAAGACCAGGATGGCCATCATTATCATCATCTTAATCACATGAGCCCCACAATTTAGGCAACATGAAGCCAACTGGGCAGAGCCTCATAGGGCTCAGAACATGCTTTGATGATGTCCCGTCAGACTGTAGAGTTTACTCATGGAAAACCATAGATTTACAGGCACAGGTTCCCATGGACAGTTTCTGAAATTGCTTGCAGGTGAGAAACAAGACTCATCACTCAAATATAAATATTCCTTAAGGGCTTATTAAACTTTCAGTAAAAACTTAAGTTCAACAACACTATAAAGGTAACCATTTAGCTTTATTAACATAATAAAGAGAGCATGTAAAGCCACATTTATTTTTGTTTATCTCAGCATCAGATCATTTCAAAGAAGCTGCTGTTGATCAAAAAACAAAAACAATAGACAAACAGAAAGAAATGAAATAGAGACCAAAGAGCAATGAAAAGGCAATTCTGGTATGAACTCTCCTAGAAATTACAGTACAAACTATTATATTAGTAAAAATCATTCGTCTTCCTGTAATAAGGACAACTGTCTCACTTCTGGGCATATACCCCAAGGACACTCCACCCTACCACACTGACACATGCACAACTATGCTCATAGCAGCTTTATTCATAACAGCCAGAAACTGGAAACAACCTAGATGCCCCTCAACTGAAGACTGGATAAAGAAAATGTGATACATTTACCCAATCGGGTATTACTCGGCAGTTAAAAAAAAGATGAAATTTGCAAGTGAATGAATGGTGCAAACATGTTATGTACTCACTTATAAGTGTCTACTAGCTGTAAAGTAATGTATAATCATGTTATAATCCCCAGACCCAGAAAGGCTAGGTAACAAGAAGGGCTCAAGGGGGATGCATGAATCTCCCTGGGAAGGGAAAATAGAGTAGATTTCATGGGTGGACTGGGGGCAGGTGGGGATGGAAACAGAAGGGATCAGATGTCAGGGGAGATAGAAAAGGAGAGAATACTGGGAGTGACAACCAGAACTGGGGTGGGGTATCTTGGGGACGATGTAGAAATCTAGTGCCATGGAAACTCCCTGGAATATGTGACAGTGCCCCAAGGAAGATGCCTAGCAATGGGGCTATCGAGCCTGAACCTTGCCTGAACAGACAAGGGTTCCAGTGGAGGGACTGGGATACCAAGCCAGCCACAAAATCTTCAACCTACAATTTGTCCTGCCTGCAGGATGTACTGGGGTAAAAGTGGCACAGAAATTGTTGGAGTGGCTAACCAATGCCGGGTCCAACTCGAGACCCATGTTAACACCACCTGAAGGGCCACAAACCAGAGGCTGGATAGCCCAGAGGCTTAGGATAGAACCAAACATGATTGGGGGGGGAGAGTCAATGAAATGATTCCTAATGATGTTCTACTATATTAGTGGACTGGAACCTACGAGCATAATCGTCATCAGAGACACTTCATCCAGTAACTGATCAGGCAGATGCAGAGACCCACAGCAAAATATTAGACAGAACTCAGGAGATTCTACAGAAGAGGGGGAGAAGAATTACAGGAGCCAGAGGGGTCCAGGACACCACAAGAATAAGGCTCAGAAAATCAACTATCCAGAGCTCATAGGCATTCACAGAGACTGAAGCGACAATCAGGGAGCCTGTATGGGTCTGACCTAGGTCCTCTGCATATATGCTATGGATGTGGGGCTTGTTCCTGTGGGACTCCCACAAGGGAGTAGGGCTGTCTTTGGCTGTTCTGCCTATGCTTGGGATTCTTTTCCTCCTACTAGATTGCCTCGTCCAGCATGGATATGAGGGTATGTGCCTAGACTTATTGTATCTTGTTCTGCCATGTTCAGTTGATAGCCATGGGAAGCCTGTTCTTTTCTGAAGGGAAATAGAGGAGGGATGAGTCTGAAGGAAAAGAGGGAGGGGAAACTGTGGTCAGGATGTAATATGTGAGAGAAGAATAAATTAATTAAAAAATAGTAACAAAAAATATAAAATTCTTAAGATTATTAAATGGCCACTCCAACTCATCTGGTTTCATCTGGCACATCTGTACCCACAGAATACAAGAAAGTATCATTTGAGCAAGCTCTGAACCACACTAGACTAGAGAGGTGAGTGTTATTTATACAATGGAAGGGACTCTTACCTTTCATTACTAAATTACTAAAGCCTATCCTTATTTCCCATATTTTATCTTCCTTAAACTATAAAAACATTCCTATTCTAATAGTTTACTAAAAAAAAAAATAAGAATACTCACTCCAGAGAACTGCAAACTGAAAAGTGAAATAAATACAAGTGAGGACTCAGTAAAAGCCATAAGATAATGTGTCACAATTGTCCTCCAATTGGAGCACATTAAAAAGAAAAAAAACCAGTGATTTCAATAGCAGCATTTAACAGGCTTTTGTTGATGACTGAATTTGTTAAACTCATAACTTCACACCTCTCAGTAGACATACTTAATGCATATACACAGTGGAAAGAAAACACACACACAAGCCCTGTAAATAGTATGCTGTCCAACAGACAACAGATGGTGAAAATATTTAAAAGCTGCTACATTGAAATAAATGGTTACTGTTTTCAAATTCAGTTATATCTAAAACCTTCAAACCAAACTATCCTTCAAGGTCCATATTTTTTAAATATTCACAAGGACCTGAGTAACATCCTGAAATAGACACCGTGTTCGGCAAGCTGTGATGCCTAAGCCATTGTAACAACAGGAGGGTTTAGAATTCTTACCTCAAATATTTCAACGTAATTGTTAATTAGATCTTCAATTACATTGACTTCTTCGCTAGTTTGTCCCTTAGTTTGAAATAAGCAGGATGAAAAGACCAGTGCCAAGTTATGGGCATTCATGTGATTGATTTCTGAGCATTTCTGAACCCTGTTATGGGAAAGTATATCTCATTATGACATACTTGTATTCAAGAACTTCATAGAAATATAAGCTAAAATCCTCAGTTAACATTTTTAAACACATGCACACACACACACACACACACACACACACATACACAGTATGAAGCTCTTTGAAATAAAAGGCGCAGTGGGGATTAAAAGACATTTACAGCCTAGTCAAGAACAGAAGCAAAATTACTGTTAAAAGGAGCAGTGTCTGGTGCTCAGAGACTGACTGTATACAAACAGTTGCAACCAATGAACAACCCATGCCCAGAGCACAAACATGTGTAAGTCCCGGTTTGAAATGATGTATGCGGCTGCATCATAAACGAGAGAAGAGGAAGGGCAGAAAGTCAGGATAATACAGGCTCTACAGGGACTTGCTGGACTTGTAATGACAGTTTCCAGTTCACAGGCAAAGGCTATGTTTTTCCACAAAGTACACCGTCAGCTCGGTACATACACTCTTTAGCTTCACATCAGAGCCAAAGAAACCGTTTCCTGGTTATTTATTTGTCATTAACCAGTGAATCCCATCAGAGGGGCTGTTTGCTAAACTAGGCTTGATGAGACAACAACGTTCCCTTTAACAGAATAAAATCTAAATGGTTCTTTGTGACTTCTCAAGTCACTTCACAACAGGTGTTCATCCAGTTATTCAAAGCAGGTTATCATTAAATCTAAAAGAGCAAAAGCATAATTAATAAATACAGCTATCCTTATCTTAGAAACTACTAAGAATGCCTTTATTATTTATTAATGTGTTTTACTTTATGGGTGTTTGCCTACATGTATCTGTGTGCACCATTCATGTATCTGGTGCCCACACAGAGCAGAAGAGGCATTGAATCTCCAGGAACTGGAGTTACAGATGATTTTGAGCTGCCATGTGTGCTGGTAATGGAACCTGAGTCATCTGAATGATCAATAAGTGATTTTAATTGCTGAGCTATCTCTTCAGCCCCCGAAAATGCCTTTCTAAAATAAATAGATATTGACAAGATAATTAATTCTTCTAATCAGTCAGCTACAACCTTTGGGTACTGGAAAGGGCATTTTAAATATTCACCCATATAAGTTGAAACAACAGCAGTAACCTCCACAAGGGACAGTTACAAGGATAAAAACGTCGAGGAGAAATACAAGTACAAGTGCCTGTTCATGATCTCTATTGAATTTTCACTAACTGAATATAGAGCAGCTGCATGACTCTTGACTTAATTACATTGGACATGGATGGACACACACACACACACACACACACCAAGAAAGAGCAAACTATTCCTGATTGAGAGAGGTGCTCCTGTGTATATAGACTATAGACTCTACTAGATGCATGCAAAAAGGAGTAAGCATGGTAGTAATATATATGATAATGTCAGAAATCCATAATAAAATGCAAAACTTCATAGTAGAGATTGGATAAAGAAACTGCAGTCATCACAGATGATTTACAAGATGGAAAAGGAACTGGAATTTAATAAAGGAAGAGGTAACAATTGCAAGGGCTCCTCCACACCACTTCTGCACTTTTATCACACTAGACTGTAAATATCTAGAAAATTTATCCCTGTTCCTAGAATACCAGCATCTCAGGAAGAGACTCTTGCTTTAATCACTCCGTGGTGCATAATGAATACACGGTGAGCAGAATTAAGTGGCTGCTACCCTTGGCAGAAGTGAGTTGTTATCTTTGGCAGGTATTGAACTGCATCCAAGGTGACTCACACTTTTGATGACATTACCCAATTCCTGACATTTTTGAGCCTTCTTCAGTAATACCATCCCTATGTGGACCTCTTTAGCTGTCAACGCACTTAGTTTCTCTGATTACCTTAATGTCTGAAATAAACTGTGTACATGGCAGATTGTTTTCTTTACTTCTTGATACCGAGATGTTGTTGGTACCCGGTATTTCATAACCAGCCTTCTCAGAGTCTTACCCTGACCTTCTCACCAGAGCCCAGGGAAATGTTTCCCAATTAGACTTCTCTGTCTCTTCCCAGGTGCTCCCTTCCCAGGAGATACTGTGCTAAGCCAGATTATATCAGTCATTTCTTATAAAATCCAAACAGCGTATACAACTACAAAGCCCTTCATAACTTCCCACCAGAAAACTGTTCTGGTCACCTAGTACTCCTATGTCTCAGAAGATACATTCCACCCATGTATTGGGTTTCTCTTTAGTCTTTTGCTTGCTTGCTTGCTTGTTTATACAATGTCTCCAGTGCTCAGGATGTCCCTGAACTCCTGGGCTCAAGCAATTCTTCTTTACAAGCTCCCTAGTAGCTGTGACCACTTTGTTTTATATCCAGTTCATATGTCTCCTTAACGCTGAAGAACTGCCTGAACTGCCGACATTTCTTGGACTTCGGCACATATTGACTCCTTTATTTTCTCTTACTTAACTCTAAAATTATATATTAAATTTTATCTGAGCATCTCATATAGTTATGTGTGTGATACAATACGAATATACGTTTTATAGGTTTTGCCTATAGCTCACTATGGAATCATGCTTAACATTCACAATCCCAACCACCAAATAAAGAAAAACAAAATTAGGAGCTAAACAAAAACCCTAAAAATCATTTTTATAGTAATAGTTTGCATGTTTCAAGAGAATATCTGGCTCTCAAAGATAAAATATTGTGGAATATTTCTAAATCTTATCTATAAATCAGCTACTTTTACTAAAAAAAACTATATCACAAGTTTATAAAATTCACAAATAAAAATACTGTATTCTCAGAATTCTCCCTACGATAGGACTCCAGTCCTTCAGTTTGAAGTCACTCAATCTCTCCTCTATAATTCCCTGCATCATGTTACAAAATTCTGTATTTAAACATTTGTCCCCACATAGTATAGACAGAAATAGGTCTGTGTAATTTATCTATGTTTATAGAATACCACAAGAAAATCAATTTCTTCTCCAATTTCGGGCTCAAAAAAGTTTTAAATGTCCTGCTTATTAACAGAATGCTGAGGAGTGCTGCGTACAATCATTTCTTACTTATTTAAGAACATCCCCAACGTACTCAACTGTAAATATACCTTAATTACAAAAAGGTAGGGTAAAGTAACAGTTCCTTGGATTTGCAAGTTTTCACGTGAGATAGGGAAGTTCAGCGACACAAGTTCAAGTTTCAAAGAAACTGACATCTTGACAGTGGTCACGCTTTAAAATGCTCCGAAGTCTCAGGAGTCCACCTACCTGTAAAGGTGCTCAATTAAAGCTGCCAGAGTAGCTCGGTTGACCCCTGGAAGAGTGCGGATGAATGCTCTGTATTTTTCAGTTCTTTCCTTTTCGTCTTGTGTATCTAGGGAGAAATTCTTTACATTTAAACCAACCATTTATATTGTAAATTTACCTTTCAATATTATTTTTTAATTAATAGTTACAAGCATATAAAGGATACAATTGGGTTTCAAGAGAAAACATTCAAGTTTTTAACACAATTGCCTGTAATTCTAAAAATTAAAAAAGCGACTATTTACGCAACATCACACAGTCATATATTATAGATCTCATAATCTGTAACTGTAAATTAAGCACTTTCAAAATGGGAGGAAAAGAGGACTTTTTTCCTTTTATATATCCTATTGTATAGACTTTTACATCTTAACAGGAATACAGTCAATAAATCATTCAAACTTCATTATACATTGAAAAATCTAAGCCAAAGGTATATTATACTCAGCTATAGAGGAACTTCATCAATGTTATTTGAAAATGATATTTCTGACCCCTTTTCCTTATGAAATCCTAAATATCTGTCCTAAGCTATGATACATCCCAGAACTATAAACTGTACTATTCCTTTGATCTGCATAAGGGGCTTGTTAGCAGTCAGGCTGCCTTCAAGCCTCAGATAAAGAAAAAGGACAATGTGGAGGAGGTGATGTACAGGTCTTAATACCATAATTCAGATTTAGAAGATCATGGGCCTTGTGCTTTTGTCATGAAAAGAAATTAATTGGTCCATCAAAAGACAAATGAGAAAGGATCACCCTCTCTCCTCTTAACCCCAGAAGACAAACCTCTGGAGTAGCTCAGAACTGGGAACTTTTCCACATGGTAGAATTCAGGTGGATTATATTGGCAGTGCAATCCAAACTATGAGCTGATGTGGGAAGTACCAACCACTCTTCATAGCAACAACTTTTGCTGACTTTGCACGTACTCTTCTGGTTCAAGCCCCAGGGACATCTGGAAGGAAGGCATTTCCATTTCCTGCCTAGCCCTACCTATCTACTACACAAGAAGAGCCAGGGACATTTCAAAGAGTCTTTAAATGTATACAGTCCCTTGAAAAGTGCTGTAAGATCCCCCAGGGATGTAGGAACTGTGACATATTTTCCAAGCATGTCCTTGTTCAAAATCTCAAGTGTTGTCTCTGTGCTCATTTCAGCTGCACCTGAGGTCTAGAAAAGGAAGTGTGGTACCCAGACAGAACTCTGGAAAAGCAGGAAGGGAAAATATCCAAATTACCCCATGAATTTAGAATTATTTGTTATCCCAGGATAATCCAAACATAACCTCCCCATGTCATCCAATTTATGATTTTAGAAGCAATCTCATGCATTCAATAAAATCTAATTAACATTGTAACACTTAGATCAAGCAATAAATCTAGTAGAGCACATTTCATGTACTTTATAAAAATAAACAAATATTCTCAAAATAAAGCAATTAGAAAGAAAAATTGGGAAAGATTTCAAGTCATATAAAAAATACGATAAGCGAGCAGAGGAGATGTCTTGGTGGGTAGAAGGCTTGTTATGCAAGCATGAATACCTGAGTTTAGTTCTCAGCATTTAAGTAAAAAAAAAACAGGCATGGTAGTGTATGCCTGTTAATTCCAGAATGGGCAGCCAGAGATACAAGATCCCTGGGGATTTCTGGGTAGCCAATATAGTCAATTAGAAAGCTTCAAGTTCAGTGAGAGAAAATGTCCCAAAACAATAAGGTGAAAAGTGATTAGAAAAGTGGCCTGACACCAACTTCTGGTATGCACACCCCCTCACACACGTGCATAAGCATGCATATATCACATACACACATACACATACACACACAAGGGGCAGAAGTATACAATGAACAATTTAGTTGTGACCTGCCCTGGAGTTTGGTTGATACAGCCAGTGACACTCTATTGGAAAAAGTCTATATTCCCTTTCCCTTTCCCAAAAGGTATCAATTACAAACAGTTCTAGGTTAGGGGTGGGACCTTTTGTGTACTACCCTAACTCAGTGCTGGGAATTTGTCTGGTTTGAACATGTGCAATTATTATGCCTGCTATCACAGTCCATAGTCTCTGTGAATTACTCTGTGTATCAGTGTTGTTGTTGTTGCTGTTGTTGTTGTTTCCATTGAGACAGAGAAAGAGCCAAAGAGAGAATACATGAAGTTGGGTGAGTAGGGAGATAGAGAGGACCTGAGAGGAATTGGGAGAGGAAAAGATGATCAAAATACAAGGTCTAAATCATTCAATTATCAATAGTAGGGAAATCTTGGGATTATAATTTTTGTGTAGTACCTAAACCCAAGGTGACTATCAACACATGGACAAGAGTGTTTGGCAGAGTTGCCAGCTCCTGTATATTATGTGGTAACATTCATGCATTTTATAAATAATTGGTGTGCTACTACAAGAATTCTATGGGTCTTTCTGCTGTTTTCTGTTTGTTAGTTAGTTAGTTAGTTAGTTAGTTTGTTTGTTTGTTTTTCATGACAGTGTAGTGTGCAGCCCTAGCAGTCCTGGAACTCTCTTTATAGGTTGGCCTCAAACCCATAGAGTGTCACTTGCCTCTCCCTCCAGAGTACTGGGATTCAAGGCCTGCGCCACCATGCCTGGCTTACTACAAGAATTCTTAGCTTCAGTCGAGCCAGATGTTATGAGGTCACACAAAGTCATGGGTTAAGGTGATATCCAACAGTATGCATTCAGAAATGACTAGAAGAGGCATATTGCGTCTAAAAGTAAAAGACCTAAGGGTTTTTCAAAGAAGTCACCAAGGAAATTCTCACACATTCATCCCCAAGTCAAAATTGAAAACTTTACCTTCTGAAACAGGCTTGACACTTTTTAAACACCTCTTCCAGGACAACTGACAACAGTAAAGACTTCTCTGTCACTTGACAATTTTGGCAAAAAAATTTATTGGCTGTCTATTTTTTGATGAATAATTTTACATGAAGACAAATTTTATTTATTCATAAACTATACATATTAAAATTTCACTGTTATTTGGACTAAAACCCTTTAAAACAAGTATCACAGAAAACTGGCCTTAGGAAACACATTATGTAATGACATAGTTTACATCCCTGGAAATTATATTCTCATCTCTCCTTGGGATTAGAGTAAAACCCTCTTGATTAGAGAAACACTTGGAAGCAAATCAAAGACTACCTTCTGAATTAGATAGTTAAATTACCATACACTACACTTTTAGTGACAATTCTATTCTCTTCTTGCTAATATTATTAAGGGCTATTGGGGAAAATTTAAAAACTGCCATTATTTTGTGATACGATTTCAAAGTCAACCCCTTAAAAAGTATTAGTTCAGTTTAATATTGAACAAGATAGTCAAATTCAAGAACAATTTTCCAAAAATTTTTCCAAATAGATTGTATATATAGGAAATATATTTATTATTACAGTATATAAAGAACTAAAAGTAAAAAAAGAAACTGAAACTATAAATATTAAAGATAGGCATTCTGAAAACACTTTAGACACATGAGAAATGTTAGTAGATTATGAAAAATACTACACTTATATTTCTTACAAGTGTGGAATAAAAACTATAAACAGAAAAAGGTAAAAATATTAAAATGTTCTTATTGTTGTGCTGTTCAGCAAAGGAGCTAGTTCTAATTAATGTGTGTAAAACAACTTTTAGTGAAAGTAACATGACCTAATAAGGATTTTAATTAACCATTGATCTATTAATAGATTCAAACTCTAAGTTTCCATGTGGTGTAATATAACTTTCCCTTATTACATGGAATCTTTAGAAAATGAATAAAAATTTTGTTATATTAATAAAAGGTAGGATAAATGACAAGAGAAACAAAAGCTGTTTAATAATTTTCAGATGACCAAAAACTTAAAAGAAAACCCTAAGTATTAAATTATAAGACAGGCATGATGGCTTGGCCCAAGGGCATTACCTAGTGCAGAGACCCAGTATGGATAGAGCTCCTTCGTGAGAAGCGCATCATCAATGTCAGACAGAAAACTCTTCAGCACGCTCGTCACATCTTCAAGTTGATGTTTTCCAGCTCGCAACTTAACACTCCTCGCATCCTTTTTGAAACTCTCCAGGAGTTCACTTATGTGCGAAGGATCACCATTCTTTTGATAAATGTGTTTGCATCCTAACCCTGTGATAAAAATGTAGAAAGTGATAAGAGAAGTATTCATAATCTATTTTGATATGTTAGGAACAGAACAGATTCTTCTGTAGGGATCATGAACAAAATAAGTCATCAGATGAGAAGTTAAAGACCTTGCACCCCTCGATTTTAAATTCCACCCCTGTGAATAAGCCACCTGATCCTCAGTATCAGTTAACCTCCCTCAGATCTCTCTCCAGTTCTAAATACTAACATCTCTGAAGGTATTTTTACCTCAAGAGGAATTTCCCCATATTCTCAGAAAACAACTTGCCTATATTTGGACTGAATAGTATAAAATTTTGCTATATAATTCTATATTCTTAACATATATTTGCCTATTATTTTTGCTGTGTCTATCTACACCTTTTGCCCAACGTTTCCAACTCACTGTCTCATCAGGTACCTCATAAAAGTCAAAGTAGTGATTAGTGGCAGAATGGGGGGACAAAACGATGGTGTTGATGATACAACCACACAAATTCTTTGGTTCCTCCCCAGATCTTTCTCCTTGTGAAACCAAGCTAAATTCACTGTCCATTTTCTATGTGCTGACATTCCTGTATAGTCTTCCCAGGGTTTGGAGCCCTGTCGGTAAGCATATCAAATGGTATTATCTAGATATCCTTCAGTCTTGGGATAATGACAACCACTGGCAGCATTTGACATGCCCCCAGAAGCTGCTGCCAATAGTCTGTTAATCTTATGGCTTTTCATGTATCGTGATCTTGTGTCCATTTCTCTCTCCTTCCAGGACAACTCCCCAGTGTTCTGTTTCTTTTGCTCTTCCAGCCTCACTTCTATTCTCTTTTTGATGCATTAGAAAATTCCCTGGGTGAACCCACCCATCCTTATCATCATATATATAGGGTATCTGTTTTCATCTGGATTTTGTCTTAAAATTTCATTCACCACACACACATACACACACACACATACACACAATATACATATACATATATATACATATACATATACACACATATATATATATATGTATATACCATCATATGTACACAGAGAAAGACACATATGCCACTCATAACCTAATAGGGAATCATGAATTCCTAAAGGAATTGATTCTCTGCTCCTTTTATCAGCTTACCTCCCAATCACATTTTAAGACCTCTCTCTCCAATCTCAATAGATGGCTTTACTTTTACCTTACCTTATGCCAAGTCAGAAGATTTGTTACTCATTTCATTTAAAAAATATGTCAAAAATTCACTCTTTTTTCTGTTGATATGCTATTATCTGTGTCTTAGGTTCCTCATTACGTTATACAGCTCCCTGCCCCTGTTCTTATGCGGGCCCAATGTATCCTTACAATGTTGATGATATGATAAACAAGATCGGTCTGTTAGTTGTGCTGTCAGAAGCCTAAAAAATATCTAGATGTAACCTTCCTCATGCCTGTAGAGAAAACTTAGGCAGTTTTATTATGATTATTAAAAATATACCGGAGCTGGCCTGACCTCCTGCCTCTTGTATGTGTCCTTTCTTTGCACAATACACTCTGGGCAAATTGATCTACACACACATTTTCCTAAACAGACAACCATAAAGCTATCCAATCACTCTCTACTCTGGAGTAGAGTACTCCATACCCTACCATGCACACATATGCATACTCTACCATACACACTGAAGAACAGTGAGCCTCTCTACCATAGAATATTATACCCCAAGATGTAACTATCTGCCCATGTGCTTGTTTCTGAGCCATACATCTATGAGTCCCTAGAAGCCAGGGCACCAAGAATTAAGTCTCGGTTTCTTTTTATAACTGTCAGGAACAGTCCATGGGAAAACTGAAAAGGCACTTGGTGAATGACTGCTTACTGCAAAGATAAGTAAGTTCTACAAAGTAATTTTAACTATGTGCCTGAGAGACAACATTCCTTGCTGAGGGTATTTCTAATGCCTGGTAAGTAAACAACTTTAGCGGTTTCTTGCTCCCAAGCTTGCAGCCTTGAATTTGATCCCAAGGACCCACAGGCAGAAGAGAACTGAATCCTGTGAATTATCCTCTGATCTACACACACATGCTGTGGAACTCATATACACACATAGACAATAATGTTGAAAAATTATTGATTATATTTTTAAATAAATTGAAATAACTTTCCTCCAAGAATTAATTACTATACTTGATTTAAAGATTAAATCCATAATACAATTTGAACTTGGTAAAGTTTAAAACATTAACATGAGGAGCACAGAAAACTGGCCTTTACATTTTAATACAGAGGCTAAAACATTCAAAATAATTGCTATTGTAGAGACTCTGAGTCAAACACTAGCATCTTATGAGCTGTGTGCAGTACCCAAGTTCCTATCAAATTTTCATGTTAGTGCATAGAACATAAAGGTTTTATTCCATAGTCTACTAAAAATATAAACAATCACTTATTGGCTTTATTACTTTAAAGCAGAAGTTGATACACTTTGTGTTAGTTGTAAAGTTCTTAAAATATACCAGATATGGTTGAAACAAACTAGTGCTTAATGGTTTTAAATTCAAATAAACACCACAGGAAACTTGTGATTTCCCCAGAGAAACATTCAATTGGTTGCACTGGAACTACCTGTGTTATTTTAATCATTTGTCACTTTAAAAAGATGCGATGCCACTATGAAACTAATGTGATGTGAAAGTTCCTTGTGAGCTTATGCCCTTGCTAACACAGTATGTGCCCCTCACATCCCTGTGAAATGCAGCCAAGCTAACGTGAATGAGCATAGTACATGAAACCAACCATTTCTAGTTCTCAAATAAAGAGGACTACAGCTGATAAGAAACATTTTAGTGCACTATAGTAGTAAAAAAAATCCCATAGTAAGGCCCACACATATGATTATGTTAATAGTCTCAGTATACATACAACAAAAACACAATGAATTGAAAATTTAAAAAACATACTTGGATTGCATTTGAAGTAAAATAATTAAGATACCACTCTTGCCAAAAGAGCTTATTGTAAATAAGTTATGAATAAATATAAAGCATTATAGATTGAACTTCTGAAAACAACTTTTTATCAGAGTGCTGATTTCTGACATACTGTCATCTATCATGTCGTCAGCTTCATATATAGAATATGAGATCCAAGGAAAACTGCTCACTCTGGCTGCACGCTTCTTAACAACACAATATTTTACTATGTTTTTCTCACTGCTTATGTCTTATTTTCAAGTTAAAACACCCCAAGTACCTATCATACTAAGAGGATAAAAAGCTAATACAGCTTCAGAAATGCTAGCATTTTATTCTTTTCTACATCTTTTTTTTGCATAAATGACATTATTCATCTGTTAAAAGGTCAAAATACATTATATTCATAATGTATGTCAAGGTCTATGAGCAGTAGAGTACTAGCCTGGCATGCACAAGGCCGTGGATTTAAACTAAAAACCACATAAATAAAAATGTGAATACATACATACATACATACATACATACATACTTTCTATCTTTTAGACATAAGAATTATGTATGTGTCATTTGTGGATCCATCATAATTTGAAAATAAACATGAAGATAAAGATTACTTTCTAGGTAAACTTTGAAAACCTACCCTATCACATGAAATTGAAATGAGTCTTGACAAAGTAGGTATAGATCAAATCATTTTTGCCTGCTAATTGTTCATAAAAGTATCTGTGGTCAATAATCCAATCAGTAAAATGAATGATCACCCTTAAAATAAACTTCTGACTATTGCATGATGCATGAAATAAACACACACATGTTTTTTGCTTGCTAACAGAAAGGACATCATTTTGTATATTATTCCAAGGTTTTATTATTTCTAGAAACCACTTAAGCATGGTGAGTTATACTTGGCTTTGTTCTCAGAATCTTCCCACTAAAAACAGTCTTTACTATTTTTATGTACATTTTATGCTATTTTATTTAATTAGTTACATAGCATTTTCATAGACATAAGGATTAAGGTAGCTGTGGGAAAGCATTGCCCAGTGTCAATGAGTGTTGCTGGGAGGAGTGGAAGAGGCTGAGCAGCGACTGTGCTTTTCGCTTTCACTGATGTACTTGCAAAGGGAAAAGGCATTAATTCGTTCCAATGGAGGTACCACTTAGAAGCTGTAAGAATGATACCCTAAGTTCTAGGAGTTGAAAAAACATCCTGTGATACGTACCATACTGTGTAACAAATGCTATGCAGCTGTTCACAATAATGGGGACGTCATTTTTGCAGAGCTGCTGATCTTGTAATGCGTTACCATCTGTACCTGCTGCTTTTTCAATTGCAGTATGCCAGACTGTGAAATCCAACTTGGTATGCCCATGGATGTATAGCGTTCTGTGAAGTTTAAAAAGCACTCCATATTATAATTTTACTTTACTTAAAATTACTTTCAACACAGATTACCCTAAAATTCACATAAATGTGATCTTGTCTCACACATTAAAAAACCAACCAATCAAACAAAAAAAGATCCTTTATTTTACCTTCCACCCACCAGGTGTCTCTCAGTTCCTCTTTTGTCTGTTAAGGTCACATAGCACAGAGGAAGCTCTACCAATTCAGTCTTCCTCTTCCAACTCCCTAGCTGTCCAATTTGATCACTAAATAACTCAATGAAGACCACTGTGGCAAACATCACCAGTGCCTCCAAATATCCATTTCTGGCTAACAAAAAAGATTTTATAGTTGTTAATTTATAGTTGCCTTTTATTAAAAGGGGAGAAAAAAACAAAACAAACATATGATTTGCCTTTCCTTTTCAGATTTCCATTCTTTGAAGTCAGTCATTCCCACCCCAATCCCCTTCCTCTCTCTCTGAATAGCCCGGTTATGTGTAGTCTCAGGACCTCTACAGACTCTAGGGATGATGCAGAGTCCTGGCATCAGGGTAGTGCCTTTATCTCCTCCTCAATTGATGACTTCTATTCTAGATCTCTGGGCTAGAACTGGCCTTCACAAATGACACCTTGCTAAGATCAAGGGCAACTGGAGAGCTAGGTCTGGTGGCACATGTCTGTATCCCTAGCCTTGGGGCCTGGGGAGGGAAAGGCAGGGGGACCACAAGTTCCAGATAAGCTAATGGTACATTGGGAGTTCCTGACAGGCAGCAACTATGTAGCAAGATGATGCTCCAAGAAATCAAAATATATATATATATATATATATATATATATATATAT
>CABHPP010127534.1:16960-51815 GCA_902168425.1 Peromyscus attwateri | reverse complement strand
AGGAAGACCCACAACTACAACAAGACCCACAACTGCAGGAAGACCCATGATGATTTCAGGAAGACCCACCCATGTACCCACATCACCCCGAGTCTCCACCTCTACTTCTCCAACACCAACACACACACAGACTCACACACCAGGTACAACCCAATGTGGTTCAGGACCCAGAGTCCTTCTCATGAGAGTCAGTAGCACATAGACACTGAGTCAAGTCAGAAGTATAATATAGGTGAAGAGTTGTTAGCTGGGCCAACAACAGCTTCACAAAGTCTGTAATTTCCCAGTCATAAGTTACATTCACCTTCTGCTCTGCAAGAGCTTGAATATGGAGGACACCCATCTCTCCATATCAGAGTCCCCAAGGATTCACTATTAGCCAGACTTAGGTGGATCACTGATCTAGGACAGCTGATGAGGATGGTAGGAATCTGGTCCAGCTGGACATGACTTTCTGATGAAAAATTAAGGACTGACTGAGAACTAGGGTCAGGATAGGGAGATTCTTGACCCTTCACATCCATCCTGAAATTGGGACATCCAGCTGAGGCCATAGTACAGGGAGGATATCATTTAGCATTTCATGAGCACCAAGCCAAATGCTATTTGCGTTATGATACAGAATTTAATTCTCAGATAATTATGTCCTATATAACTGTGACCTGTCCCTATTTTATAGTGACAGGAACTGACAGAGTCAGAAAGCTCATGGTGGAAGTTATGAGGACAGAAAGTGGCTCAGACTCTGTCTCTGTTCACTTGGGTTGGAAGGTGGTTCTTCTGTTTCCAGGGTCAGACCTCTGTCATGAGCATGGAGGTTTGGAGGGTTTGTACTGTTTCCACATCCTCACTGGAAAGGCATCCTAACTCCACCCTTTTAAAGAGGCAGTGGATATCTTATAAAGTTTACTTTCAGGATCTCTCAATTTATTCATGTAGCATGAAAAGTACAATGTAAGTCCTTTATAGGAATGAAAAAAAAAAAAACACCCATCGAATTCAAAGACTTTAGGAAATGATTTAACATGCTCATGCTTTTGAGTGAGACCATGTTGTTCATACTTCGTTGAAATTACCTACAGGTAAAGTTAGTATTAGTGGGTAGTAACTTGACTTACAGATGGGGAGAAGTTTGCCATCCTCAAGGCAAGTTAGGGTTCTAATATTCTACATCTAGGAGTGAAAAGATAGCTGTTAGAGGGTTCTCAAAGCTTCCTAAAATCTGTCCAATCCCATAGAGAGGGCTGGATTCTGACAAGGGAAGAAGCCACATAGCCATCTTGTTGTTAGAGTAATCTGATGGGAGGTATTTATATCCTGTCCTCTCATTGGCCTTCCAGTACTTTCAAGGAGGAGGACTCTGAAGGACTGGGCTACACACCAAGTGTGCAGAGAGCTCTAGGTTATAACTGGGATTTTAGAGCATAAGGATTTGTGAGAACAACCCTCTGTTCCAGGCAGCTACACACACAGAAGAACTGTGAGATCTCTCAGGATTGACAGAACTTTTCAACACTCAGTTTCTGCCTGCTTCAGTGGACGGGCTCGTGAACTGAGTTTGGAGAACATGGACAGGTTATTGACTTCATGGAAAACTGAGATGTAGAAGAAGTATTGGTCCATGAGTCCATATTATCTCTTGGGGTGATATTTTATATTTTAAATATTAAATATTAAATTTTATATTTATATTAAATTTTATATTATATAAAATATATTTAAAATATTAATATTTTATATTTCTATTGTTGATTTCCTAAAGAATTGCAGTTGAGGGTTGACTGTCCTGTCCAGGGAGAAGGCAAACACTCTGGCTACTGTAAAAAGGACACATGTCCTCACATCCTCCTCGGGTGCTCACCCTAGTTGTCCCAGATACTCTTCGTGGAATATAGAATGTGAGGTTGTAAGAAAAGGGAGAAAGTGACTCAGGCTAGGGAAGGAGTTTAAGCTCATGATGCCTGTTACCAAGAACTGAATTGGGTAACGTGTGACCATCTGACATTTGTGTTGTTCTATCATTAGTTCAGAAGGACAGTCACATCCTCTCTCATGTTTGAGTGTCAGGACAAAAGAGGACAGTAGTGCAGAACAGGAGGGTGTTGTTCAAATGTAAGGATCAGGTTGTAGTGAGGTAGGGGATCCAGAAAGACTCAGAGGAGCCATGAGAAGCCCAGGTTTAGGTATTCCAGTCTGACCACGACCAACTTACTCCAAGATCCTCCCTTGTTCTGAAAAGGGAAGTATTTAGAGGACGAAGATGAGTCAGAAAACACAGGAAGTCACTCTTAGTAAAGGAATGGGTGGAGGACAGGAGACCTTGTCTCAATCAGTCATTCAACCAACAATCAACCAATAAGTAAATAAAGTTAAGAGAGAGACAGAGACAAAGAGGAGAGAGAGAAGGATTCCATAGCACAAAGCAGGCTGCAGAGTAGGATCCATCCCCAGAGCGATGCTGCTACCTTGAGAAGAACTCAGTGATGAAATGGTCCGTCTATTCCATGTTGTTCAGTGAGCTCATCTCCATGGAAAGAAGTGTGGATAATCTGGGCTTGACTAAGACTTACAGTGAAGACAGTAGTGAGAAACTTCAAGGTCCCTCTCCTAGAAGGTCAAATGACCCTTGTCTTGATAAATTGGAATCGTAACTGAGTGTTCAATCCTCCATGTGTTAATATTGACTCTATGTGTCAGAGGAGTTCAGGAGTCTAGAATGGAAAGTGTGAAATAATTCCAAATCCTGATAAAGCTGTCCAGAATATTAGGACACACACAGATCACTTGCTCAGACAGTGCCCATCATTGGATACATTTCTCAGAGGAGTCAGCTGATGCAGAAATGTGTAGGAAGGAGCCATTCCTGCTTAGAGGCTAGGGGAGGCACTGGGGGAGGTGACGGTAAGTTTTGTTTCTATTTCCTTGGTGGGGGCCAAACTCCAAAGCTGAAATAGTTCTTGCATTGTTCTCATTCCAGAACCCACTACGATTTATCCACATCAGACAACAGCTGAGGTGACAGAAACCCCATCCTATACTCTTGCAGGTAACTAAGTTCTCCTCCCTTATCCCCTTGGAAGGTCCAGATCTAGATGAAGCTGGTGAAGAATAGGCACCCTCTGTAACAATACAGAGCTGACATTGTAAGTGGTGCCACGGACAGAGACACAGCTCCATTCTACCCCCCACAGCATCCTCAGTTGGTCCCTGCCTCCATAAGCTCCTCCATTCAGGCCAAACTAAGCTGTGTGGCTTCTCTGAAGAAAATAATGTCAGGGACAGTCAATGTGATGGAGTGTTGAAGATATTTAACTCATATCCTAAGCACCAGGTCATTACAAAGAGAGATGCTTAGGAAAGGAACAGGGCACACTGAGGCACACTATGGTCTTCTCCATGCAGACCACTTAGGTGTCTTTACCTGAGTATACATGTGATGTGGTAGCTCTCAAGTCGGGTCTCTGGAGATGGCTAAGAAATACCTCATCTCTCCTGCTTCTGTTGGTTTTGAATCCTGCTCCAAGATGTAATTACAGCAAATATATTTGAATAATGTTCTTCCACAAACAATATTTGATGTAGATTTCTGAAGGATATTTCTTACATTCAGGAATGGGAGAGAGGGGTTAGAAATACCAGGTTCCACATCATTATTCCTGCAAGGTCTCACTAAGGGCCTAAGTCAAAAAACAGAGCCTAGACTGTAGATGTTGCCTAAACCTAGTCATTGCCTTTGGTTCCTTGGAAGAGCTCTCACATTGAATAACATGTAAGCACAGTAATGTGAAAATGAGGAGGACTGTGAGTCATCCAACCTTATTCTGCTGGGCAGGCCAGTTTTAGCAGTAGTTGGGGACTCCCATAGACCCTGTAGTGTTCCCAATCTGTGTGGGCACTGTGTGTACATTACCAGCAGAGATGTCTGTCATTTGCTAAAAGTAGAAATGTGGAGGCATCTGATGTCTGCTGCTTCATCTGTAAAATGCAGTGAAGGGGCTCCTTGTCAGGATGTCACAAACCTTATGCATGTCTCATATAGGATTCTATGTTTCATACATAGACACAGAGAGACAATGAAAACAATAGATTCCTTGTTATAAAATAGACATTTTAAATGGACTTCAAATATATGATGTTCAAAACATGCTGTCCAGTGTGTCTCCTGCCATATTCAGTATTAACTCTCTTGTTGAGCAGATTGGAAGAGCACTTTGACATCCTCAAAGAATAATTACACTGTAAGTATATTCCTCTCCAATTCATTAGCCATATTAACTTATATGTCTTCTGGGAAACAATTTGTAAAGATTTTGTCTGTAAAATGAGTTCCTAGACATTTGCATTAAAAAAGAAGAAAGTGGGGCTGGAGAGATGGCTCAATGGTTAAGAGCACTGGCTTGCTCTTCCAGATGTCCTGAGTTCAATACCCAGCACCCTCATGGTGTCTCAGGGTCATCCATTATGAGCTCTGGTGCCCTCTTCTGGCGGGCAGGCAGACATACAGGGAGAACGCTGTATACATAATAAATAAATAGTAGAAGGGGAAGGGGAAGAAGGGGAAGGGGAAGAAGGGGAAGGGGAAGGGGAAGAAAGGAAAAGAAGTCACTTATAGTGGTATCTTCCTTATTCTTAGGACTCAGAAAGTTAAAACAAATATCTGAAGTTTGAGGCCAGCCTGGACCATTAGGCCACTTGGGTTACACAGTGAGACACACCAATGATCCAAGCACTCAGGAGGTGTACATAGATCAGAAGTTCAAGGTCATTGTCAACTAGTGAGTTTGAGGCCAGCCTAGTATACAGGAGATCCTGTAAGAATAACAAAAGCAAAGCAAAACAAAACAATCAAAAACCCTTATTTTTTCATATGTTCACCACAGTATTTGTCAAGAATACCTGAGAATCCCTTTCCTCAGAACCCTACTGAACAGGTTGTTTGAGGATGTAGAGACAGAGCTTACAGAACTTAACTAACTTTTCCATGGTCTCCCTGACTAGGCAGAGGAGCCAGGATTGTGACTCCAGAGACGAGGCTCATACAGGGGCAAAGACCTGGTCTCTGATCCTCCACTTCCATGCAGTTAGCCCCATCCCTTGGGCTCGGTTTAGGGTTGGTAGATGAGTGCTAAGCTATTAGAGGGGCCTCACCTGCTGCCCAGCCTGCCTCCTGCTTATTCCAGTATGTGGTGATCCCTGATCACCTGCACCAGGGAACTAGGGGAGATTCTGCATTTCTGTCTGATCACATGGTGTTAATCAGGCTGCATCCAGGAGCAGTGACTTTGATGTGTTCTCTTCTTTCCTACCTTTGTGATTTCTCTTGTTTCCCATGATGATATTGTTGAATGTTCTGGAACATATTTAGGAGATTAGGCAAATGAGACATTATTTGGGTGCCCACGACTAATTCAGGAACAGACTATTTGAAGGTGGCACCCAGGCCTACATGGCCCTTTCCATGAGTTGTTCATCTGTACACAGTGTTTCTCTCTGTGTAGTCCATTCCCTGTGTAAGAACTTCAGCCATGGACTTTACAGAACACCATGCAGGAGCCCATTACTGACCTATTTCTCAGGAAATGGGGAAAAAGAATATGCCTGTCAGATTTCAGATGTTTCCCTTAATTATTTCAAAGGTGTCCATTCAAAGTGATTGTTTAAGGTGGATCTAGTGTCATGTGTTTATGATACCAGCATTCTATAAGTCTGTGGCTAGCCTGGGCTACATATCAGATCTTGTCTAAAAGGGAGAATTATGTAATAATGGAGTAAAATTCCACAAATGTTCCCTTCCTTAGTTCTAAGTTGTTTATCCTTCCTTTACTGGCTTGTTCTCTAGCAGTCCATTAGAAAAGAATCCAGACTCTTTGTTTGTCTCAGTGAACAATAATTTACCAATCTCATTCTATCAAATTAGGCCATGTGGATGAATATACCAGACAATGAAAGGAAAGAATATCCTTCCTGCGGGGTACAGGAAGGAATTACCCATAGTTACCAGGGAACAGTTCAATCAAAAAACAGAAACAACATCCTTGATTAGGAGAAAATATCATGAGTGTTTCTGATGACATGTTCAATTTTCCTTTCAATTTCTCCCACCTCTTCCCACCCCAATTTAGGGTACATCCTTATGAAAAAGAAGTCAGGGTCTCTAAGGTAAGCTGGCATGGATTGTGTTGATTTCTTTTGAACTAACAATCTTTTTTTTTTAATTTTTTTATTTATTTTACATACCAACCAAAGATCCCCCTCCAATCCCTCCTCCTGCTCTGTCCCCCCCTACCCTACCTTCTCCTCTTCCCACCCCTCATTCCCTCCTCCAAAAGGGTACGTAATCCCAGCGGGGGTGGGGAGGAAGAGCTAAGCTTGGTACATTCAGTTGAGGCAGGATCAAGCCCCTCCCCAGGGCATCAAGGGTGAGCAAAGTGTCCGACTGTAGGTAATGGGGTCCAGAAAGCCAGCTCATGCACTGGGGATAGATCCTGATCCCACTGCCAGGGGCCCCTCAAACAGACCCAACTACACATCTCTCTCCCACATGCAGAGGGTCTAGTCTGGTCCCATGCAGGTTCCCCAGCTGTCAGTCTAATGCTGGTGAGTTCTTATGAGCTTGTGAACTAACAATCTTTAGAAATTTTCTCTATATTCTCTTTTGCTACTAAGTCATTTTTTTACTATTTGATTCATTGATTGTTTGGGTGATTTGAGGCAGGGTCTTATTATGTGGTTCAGACTGGCCTGGAACTCACAACACTCTTACCTCAGACTCTTTTGTGCTGGGATTACAGTGTGTTCCACAATGCTTGGCCTCCGTTCTGTACATTGGATCCCAATATAAAGGTTAATGAGTCCCTTTCTTGTTGCCCTCGTTTCTCAGAGATATATTCTGCATTCTGTATTTCCTGCATTTACGGTAGGACAGGAACAGAAGGTCCTTGATCCTCACCTCTTATAGGTAGATGCTGAGTTCTAAGTTTTGCTTCCTGGAGCTGGTATTGAAGGAGTTGATTTGATCCACTCTTGTTTCCTCAGTGTTTTCATCCACTGAGTTCCTATTCTATTAAAAACTGATGAAGTGTATCACAAGGCATATAAGCTAGTAGACAGGTCCTTTTAGGTGCTTTTAGGCTGTTTGAGGAAGCCCCAAGGGAGCAGAGGATTTAGAGGAAGATCATTTCTGAGGCTGCCGGGAGTGTAACGGAACTGTGGTATGGCCAGTGTCTCCACACTCCACACCAGTCCCCTCCACTCACTACACTGGTGTCTGCCTCGCAGGCTCTTTACTACAGTTGTCCTGTTTACTGCACTTGGAAGCTCTTTTATTCTCTCCAGAGTTATCTGCCCTTGTCTACAGCCATCTAATATTCTTCAATTGACTAAAGATTGGCTGTCCACAGGACTGTGTCTTTAATTAAGACTAATTCCATGTCCTTCAGGCTGCCTCCATAGACTTACCTGTGTCTATGTTAAGCACAAGAGCCAAGCCATAGACGGGGTCTTGACCAGTGTCAGGGCATTCACTTCTAGGTGCCTGACACAGTTAGTTCTTAGTAAGTGTCCGTCACACCTTCCCTTCACAGTAATAAATCTATAAGGTAGGCACTACTATTAGTCTCATCCTACAGATTAAAAACAGACAAGTCCATAAACATGAGGTCACACTACACTGGCCTCAACCTCAGGAGGCCATGCTTTTAAATCTAACTGGTTAAAAAAAATTATATAAAACAAAATAACCGTTTCTGAAAATGGAAAGGAACTATTCCTTAGAGTTGGAAGAACATAGCATTATTTTAGTCCATAATTCTTGTTCTTGTATTAGTAAAGTATCTTTTTTTCAAAGATTTAATTTAAACTTCTTATTTGTGTATATGAGAGAGAAAGATAGGGGTAGGGATATGCAGAGGTGGGGGCAGAAACAGGGACAGGGACAGGACATGGAGAGGACAGACATGAGTGTGTTCAAGTACACCTGCAGGGAGGCCAGAGGAGGACAGGGAGTGTCCTTCTCTGTCCCTCACTTTTTCCTTTGAGGCAGAGTCTTCCTTGGACCTGCAGTTCACATTGTTTGCTTTGCAAAGGCCAGAAAGCCCCAGTGATCCTCCTGCCTCTGTTTCCCTCAGTGCTGAGTTACAGGGATGCACGCGATGTTCTACCTGTTACCTGTGGGCCTGCATCTGAACTCTGGTTCTCCTGTTTGTGGAAGGACCATGCTTAACTGCTGAGTCATATCTTCAGCCCCCAAAGTTACTTTTTAATCACTTAATATAAAAGAAAACATTGGAGAAAACACAACACATAAAGAAGAGGAGGAGAAGTTGGGTGAGGTGGCACATGCCTGTTATCTCAACACTCAGTAAGCTAAGGCAGGAGTACTGTAAGCTAATGTCCAGCCCAGACCTCTAGCAATGCCCTGTATAAAAATAAGGAAATAACACCCGGTGTGGAGGCTCACACCTTTAATTCCAGCTCAGCAGACAGAGGCAGGTGAATCTCTATGAGTCCAAGCCAGTAGGGTCTATGTAGTAAGTTACAATACAGCCAGGGAAACATAGTGAAACACTGACAAAAACCAAATGAATGAATGAATGAATGAACAAATGAATAAATGAATAAATAAATAAAATATAAACAAATAAATCGAAAGCAATAAAGAAAGCCACACAACCAAACTAACCACTACATGACACACTCTGGGCATTCTCTCATGACTTTCTCTGTCTACTGACTACTCATGAGTGTCCTGACCCTCCACTGTTTCCTTACATGTGTGACTGTCCCAGGCAGAGAGGAGCTGGATCTCTCTTGTTCTGTGTAATTCTCAGCACAGGCATGTTCCTTATGTGGCCAACTGGAGACGTTCATTTTGGTTCTGCATTTCAGTAGTAGAAATGGCCGCTGAGTTCATCTGTTTTCTTCCCTGGTTTGTCTCTCCATGAATTCTAGAAGCTCAAATGTCAGTCCACTGTGTCTACCCTGACTAACAGGGGCACAGGATGAGCTCTGCAAGTAAAGCCCCTCCCACAGCTGTTGGGTTGGGCCAGCTGTGAACATCTGCAGTGCTCTCCCCAAATTCCTTGCAGTCCAGTGTCTGATTTTTCTGTGCTTGTGATATCTGTGAATGTGTGTCATACAGTAGTCTTTGAAATTGTGACACAGACCACCAGCTACAGTGAAAAGACACTGCTTTGTTGTTTAAATATTTTTCTACTCCATGTTTAATATTAGAGAATTTAGATGCTATGCAGGTTTCAAAACCTTTTCTTTTTCACTAAAGAAAACTTTGTATTATTGTGTAAATGATGTGGGTGTGGGTGTGGGTGTGCGTGTGCGTGTGTGTGTGTGTGTGTGTGTGTGTGTGTGTGTGTGTGTACAGGTTCCATGCCACCTGTGGAGGTCAGAGGACAGCACTGTGGAGCTGACTCTTTCCTTCTGCCTTTCCAAGGGCTCCAGGGATCTCACTCAGGTCACGGGCTCTCCTAACCCTTTCTAAAGTGTCAAAGTAAATACCCAAGACATCCGGTTCCTAGCCCAGTTCCAAAATGTACTTCCTGATATGGTACCTTGGTATGATGCCTAGATATCTGTCTCTCTAGGTCTCCCTTTTTGTGTTTTGTTATATTAGTATCTTGAAGAACTCCAATATGAGCTGTTTTTTTTAAAAAAAAAATTTTATTAGTTGATGCCTATTAAACTTTTCTATGACTTCATAGGAGGGACCTATGTGGCACTGTTCACTGTTACACATTTTGTGAATGGGGCTCCTGGAGTCCTGAGCATGCATCATAAATGAAAGTTCTGCTCAGACCTGAAAGGTGACCTCTCGTTCTTTCTTCAACATCTCTCTTTGCAGTGGTAGCATTCAGTATCTCTAAGAATGGAGCTTTGCAAAACACAGCAGATGTGCGGTCCGGAGCTGAAGACAGTGTCTACATAATTGAAGACAGTCCTTAAACTACTGAATGAGTCCCAGTGGCCCTCTACAGGCCTTCTGCCTGAGACTGGAAAGACAGCAACCGGATTGGACAGTGCAAACACCCTTTACAGCTCCAGGGCTATTTTTTGTGTCGATTCATCCAGCAGTGGTGGAAAGGGTGACCCTCAGCTGTTTGTACTCAAACTCACTGTTAAATTCATCGTAATTCTTACATCAATACTGCCTCAGTTTCTCCAATCACTGCAGTATATTCTATCAAACATGAACTTTTTAGTATTTTGTTGTTCCTCTAGTCAACACAGCATCTGTAATAAAGGAAATAGACTCCTACCTTGATTATTAAAACTATTAAGAAAGGAATGGGATTGAAAAGATTTTTTTAAAAAAGTAAGCACAGGTGGAATGGCATCCTGAATTTAGAAGTGTTTCATAATCATGCTTTATCTATTTTTATTGTAATTTGAAATGTCACTTTCCTTACCCTCCCCAAGGGGTAAAGTCATGGGAACATGCAGGTTTTAATTTCCCTAATAGATAAATAGAAGGAATTCTAATGTCTCCATTAGAGTAGGTTATGCTTTCTCATAGCTCTGGAAATATGATACATTATTATGTGGTTGATCTAAGGATAAGGATGGGTGTTTCATGCAGAAGAGGTTGCCATGGTGAGAATGGACCAGGCAGACATCAGGGAAGAAAACAGTGGACCAAGGACTGAGTTCATTAGTGCTGTTTCCACTGCAGTCTGACTTGGTGCTCGGTGTCCTGTCCTCACCCACTGGACTCTGAATTAGGTGCTGGAAGGAGACAATGCAGACATGAAGGGGAAAGGGGGGAGCAGGACCCAGGCTCTCTGCCTGAGAGAAGTCCTGTTCCAGGAGTGACAGAGTTTGGGACTATCACTGGTTTCATTCAGAGTTCTAAATTTATAGCTGTCTTCAGATTTAAATTTTTTTCAGAAAGACAAAGCATTTTTCATAGTGGATCAGTTTGTCACAATCAAGGAAATATTTGGTTTTGCCAGAGTTAACAAAGGCTACTGTGTTGTTATATTGGTATATTTGTTACCAGTCTGTTGAGAAGAGCAGATTTTCAAGAGGGTATTAATTTCTATTTCAGTGTGAGTAATCCCTGACTCCAGTTAGAGACATTCAGCCCATAGGAGAGCAGGATGCTGGATCTCAGTCCACAGTTCACCGCTGTTCTACAGAGTTCCAGGAAATGAATATGTGTTTGATAGGGGGTTTCTTGGGGAGGACAGATAGTAGGAAGTTGATTCTGGGTTTGCCAAATGGAGCTTCTCTTGTCTGCCTTAAAATGATTGTGTTTAAACTACAGTGATTTATTCTTTTTTCTTCTTTACTCTTTACGTTTTCTTCTCTCTCTCTCTCTCTTTTTTTTTCTTTTTTTGTTTTTTGAGACAGGTTTTTTTTCTTAATTTCTTATTTTTTTTTCTTAAATTTGAGGCAACTACACATCACATCAGGTCTTTTGCAATGATAGCCTGGATTTGTAGCTTTTCTAGAAAGATTTGTCAAGATCAGCCTGGGTTCTAGAGTGATGAGGCCACTAGATGGGGCCATCAGTCCCTGCACTCTCCTGCCTCCTTCATGATTCCTGTCTGGTGACTGCAGGGCTCTGAGACTGTGATGTCTGCTCTGCTCTTCAGTCTTCCTAGAGACGCCTGATAGACATGAAGGGGTCTGGAGATCTGTCTCACTATCCCACCTAGCATTTCCAAATCTTGCTTGAAATCAAGAACATGGTGACTAGTGACATTCTGTGAAAGCATATGGGACTCAGTGGAAAACAGGTCATTTATATGGGCTCCAATGCTAACTGTCAGTGGTAACAAAAGGGTTATCTCCATATCTGTTATCATGTCCACACTTACCTTGGTGGACAGTGGTCATTGCAATGAGAGGTGACTGGTGAGAAGACTTTGAGCAGTGGAAAACATTCCAGAATGCATATCCCAACCCTAGCAGATGTAGTAATAATAGCCAATGTCCAGTTAGAGCTGAGTCAGTGATTTTCATATTATACCCACAAACATATTTTGCATGCTGTCTGATATGTCTTTAAAATAATCATGTTTCCCTTTGATATAGCTGGTATTTGTATTTTTGTTATATGATAGAAAAATATTATCAATTGAGAGGACCAATAGAAAGATCCAACAAGAATTTTGTTGATATTCCCAAAGAGAAATCAGTGTTGTTGATTTTATTGAATTTCCTTTTTTTGTTGTTTTTTTTTGTTTTGTTTTGTTTTTCGAGAAAGGTTTCTCTATGCAGCCTTGGAGCCTGTCCTGGAACTTGCTCTATAGACCAGGCTTGTCTCAGACTCACAGATCTGCCTGCCTCTGCCTCCCAAGTGCTAGGATTAAAGGCATGTGCCACCACCACTCAGCCTTGAATTTTCTTTTCTTTCTCTCTCTTTTTTTTTTTTTTTTGGTTTTTTGTAGCCTTGCGCCTTTCCTGGAACTCACTCTGTAGCCCAGGCTGGCCTCGAGCTCACAGAGATCCACCTGCCTCTGCCTCCCAAATGCTGGGATTAAAGGCATGCGCTTCCACTGCCCAGCTTGAATTTTCTTTTAATCTTGAACTTTGAAGATAATATTGATTCTGTTACCCATAATCTTCTGTAAAACAGCTCACTACAATACTTAACAATTATACTATTTTTTAATTTTTTAATTTTTAGAATAGTGTCTCACTATGTAGCCCCAGCTTGGCTGGAACTCCCTATCTATATATACCAGGCTGTCCTCGATCTCACAGAGATCCTTTTGCCTCTGCATCCCAAGAGCTGGGACTAAAAGTGTGTGGCATCTTCATGCCAATCTTGACTATACATTTAAACTTCAGGAAACTTCGCACATCTTATGAAGCAACAGAACCAGTCCTTCTCTGAGAGCTGTGTGCATAAATTGGACAGTAATAAAAATGGGATATTGGGTAGTTGTCTGACTTCAGCTGTGTGCACTTTCACTAATAAAAACTATTGTTTCTTCGCTTCAAAAACTGCCTTGCCATTTTTTTTTTCAAGTACACTAGTTCATTTTGACCAGACATCTCCACCTTACTATGTATGGGCTCATAGGACATTGGAAATTTGGTTAATATTTACCACAAATTTAAGCAGGTGCCAAGTGCCCTTCTCAGGGCTGGGGCTAGGGTCCATTTCTGAAGTCTAGTTCCTGAGAAGCTGCAGGACAGGATGGAATAGATGGAAAAGGACATCAATTCTGGTCCATCAATCTGCTGATTCATTCCGAGAAGATGATGTCCTGACAGCACTTGACTTCCCAATCATGACATTTGGGACTAGGAAACTGGCATGAGGGATGAGCAGAGACCTTGAAATCTAGTCTCCCCACTGGGAACCAATCACAGCCTGTAGTTGTGGCTGCTAGAACTGTCTGCTGAGTGACAGCGCTGCAGGGAATCTCTGTGTCAGAGGGAACAGCTTTAGCCCAGTCTCGGGACCGTCCCTAGGACTAAAGATTCTGTCTGTCTGCCATCAAGGGAGGGAGGAGGGTGGAAAGGAGTGAGACTGGAGAGGTGGGCAGAGAGTCTCACGGGGCTGGATGACAAGGGACCTAGGAGCACATCTGTTTGGGAGGAGTCCCACTCTCTGAAAACACAGCACTGTAATATAGTAAAGATTTATACCGGCTGCCTAGTACACGATGTGTTTGAATGACAGAATTTGCTTCATCAGCATGGTTCTAGGGAAGCTAGCTTGTTTTGGGTATGGGGCAGTAGGGGAAAGGAAGGTTGTTTACATTGAATTTTATGTTGGAAATTATAATAGGCAGGTGGGAAATCCAAGGAGGGAGACAGGAAAGAGAAAGGTTTTCAGAAAGAAAGGGAATGGAAAGGATAATCTACAGGCTGTGTATGGTGATATTTTATTTGTGCTGAAATGTGATTTTACTTCTATGTTAATAAATAAAGTTGCCTGGGTATCAGAGGTCATAGCCATTAAGCAGAAGTCTGGCAGTGGTAGCACATGCCCTTAATCTGATCACATGGCAGGCCGAGTCTGTGTGTTCAAGGACACAGCCAGCATGTTGACACACACCTTTAATCCAAGTACGAACCATAGAGACTTCGAGGTCTGTATAGACAGGCAGTGAAGAGAAATTTTTGTGGTTGAGTTTACAGCCAATGAGAAGGCAGAACAGAAAGGCAATAAAAATACAGACAAACAGGAAGTAGGTCTCTTTCTCAGGGGAAGGACGGCAGCGAGTGGTAAGAAGGTGGTCTTAGCTCTTGGCTACTGCTCTCTCATCTCTGGGCTTTTAACTCTGCATTTGGCTCTGTGTTTCTTATTTAATACGACTGTTTAGAATTACATCTACAGCTATGTAGTCATCTAAGCCTAAGAAGGAGCCTTAAGAATAGATATGGTGAAAGATCCTAACCCTTCAGTCTTACACCCCCAAGCCCCAGGAGAATGAGGAACTAAAAAGCTAGTTCCAAGGGCAAACTGACTCAGCCATTACTCAACCACCCCTGCCACAATGTAACAATGTAAAGAGATTTCTGTTAAGAGATGCACTCAACTGTGACTGGGATAATTGCAAGTGTTCCAGGAAAGACCACTGTAACCTTTGTGTAAACTTCACTCCCACCCTGATACCCCCCTTGAGGTTTCGGGAAGAATGCGCATGCGGATGTGATTGTACCTACCCTGTGATCAGGCCATGATCTTGTGAAATTAGCTTCTAGACATAAATCAATCGGAACGAAATTGTATGGGAATTGTAATCTTATGGCTTTTGTGGGTTTTTTCCTTTAAAAGTACCTATGTGGCTGCAGTAGGCACGTCTCTTGCTCGTCTGGGTTCTTGGGGCGCCTACCCGAGAAGGTAGTACCCTTGGGGTCTATCAATGGGATAGGAAACTTGGCCTTATCTACTTTGTGTTCAGTAGGAGCTGAGACCAAACTTCCTGCTATGTGGTGATAACAGTATGGTGTTGGGGGATGTCTTTCTGTACACTGTGAATATCTGTTATTCCCATTGGTTAATAATTAAGCTGCTTTGGCCTATGGCAAGGCAGCTTAGAAGCACATGGAAAATCCAAGGAGGGAGACAGGAAAGAGAAAGATGAAGTCCGGGGGAAGCCAGCCTGCTGCCCAAGGAGCAACATGCCAGCAGACTGGTAAAGACATGGCAAAAGAGAAAGGTTTTCAGAAAGAAAGGGAATGGAAAGGATAATCTACAGGCTGTGTATGGTGATATTTTATTTGTGCTGAAATGAGATTTTACTTCTATGTTAATAAATAAAGTTGCCTGGGTATCAGAGGTCATAGCCATTAAGCAGAAGTCTGGCAGTGGTAGCACATGCCCTTAATCTGATCACATAGATTAATAGGAATGGGTTAATTAAAGATGCAAGAGCTAGCCAGCAAGAGGCCTGCCATTGGACATACAGTTTGTAAATAATATTAAGCCTCTGAATGATTATTTTATAAGTGCTAGAAGGACCACGGGGCCAGGTGGGACTGAAGGAACTTGGGACTGGAGAAAACTTCCAACTACATTTGGCACCCCCAATATGGGGCATGAACCAATGACCCTGGGTTTAAGAGTCTCATGTTCTACCTACTTGAGCTACACTTGGCAGATTCCCACCTCCATACACAGAGGTGTCTCCAAGCTGTGCAGCACACTGGGGGGAGGGGGTTTCTGGGGTACATGCTGCTGCATGGAGGGATAAACCCACTGCTTCAAAGAGTCGGCAGTAAACGTACCTCTGCCATGTTGGGAAGCTGCGGGACGCAAAGTCAACAGCTAAAACAACACCACACAGCTTAACAGCTTAAAATATCTCCTAGTCAGAGAAGGATTATAGATTCACAATAAGACAGATTCATATGGAATAAAACTCTAAATAGCTTACATTGTATGTAAAAGTATACATAGGCTTGGAAGAGAAGAGGATAGACAGTTATATAAAGAAATAGATAATTTTAAAAAATTAAGTCTTTAAAGAGACAGTGAAGGTAAAATAAAAATAAGCCATTTAAAGATGGAAATCACACAGTCTGGAATATATTGTCTTTGGGATTTTTAACTGTAGAAAGACATTTGATTGTAAAAGCTGCTGAGTTAAACCAATATATATATTTTAAAGTTTTTTTGACTTCAAAATTTATCTGTAAGGATACGTTGCTTTGGAAAAGAGGTTCTGCTTCTGTTTCCACAGAAGATGAGAACCTGTGGATTGCTCCCAGACTAACTGCCATGACAGGCTTAGAGGCCCAGACACAGCTTCTGTGACAGGTTTACTGTAGCGATAATGCCCGTGCTACCACCACCTGTTCACCATGTCAGAGCGAGGGGCTGTGGATCAAAAAACAGAGACAAGAGACAGCGGGTCATTCGCCTCAGCAGAATGCTGAATACCATTTATTGAAAGAGGGAGGAAACCTTAAATACAGGCTTACAGCATAATGGGAGAACCCCAGAGGGCAGAAGTTCGATACTAATGTTTACAATCTTGCATCTAAGCTGTTAACGCCCAATATGCAGAATACACAAACAAGGAACTTCCCTTAAGCATTCAGGAGGGTGGAAACCGGCAGAGAATTAGTATAGGAAGGATATCAAGGTCAATGTCAGCAAGCAAGGCAACAGCTACCTAAACTGGGGGCCAGGGCCCTACAGTTTACTGGCAGGCAATACCTGGATCCAGGAAAAGCCATAAGCTAATACCACCCAGGGATGGGCCAGCATCTAAGGGGAAGTAACTGACACCCCATACATTCCAACCATTAAATATGATTCTCAGATGTCCCTCAGCCTAACACATACCTATTTTCCTTTTACAGATACCCCTAGACAAAGGTCAGCCAATCAGGGGCCTGGGCCCTAGAAATCCCCTTACCCCTACCTCTGCAGTAATAAAAATGCTACCCTGCCTGGGCTCAGTCAGAGATTTCTGCTCACACCTCTGTATCGAACAAAGAGTCCAAACTCCGAGTTTGAAAAAAAAAAAAAAGGCTCTTTGCTTTGGCATATGGCATTTGGTCTCTGAGGTGGTCTTTTGAGGGTTCCAGGAATCTGGGTATAACAATTTTCTGTCTCCATCTATTCTTGACCTTGTAACTTTCTCAGCCTCACGCCCTACTCAGTTACCCTAGTTAACTCATTGGCTGGCGCTGACAGCAGAGCATGGTTTTTGTATTTCAAAACATCCTGAAAAAGTCTCCATGCTGCCCTGGGATCCCGAGTACCCAGTGTAGTCACAGACCAGCTAATAAAGGTTTTCTATCGGCTTAAGCCCATGTCTTAGCAGTGTTCTCTAGTGAACACCCACAACACTGTCTTGCACAACTACCCAACTCTGGAAGCCTGCATAGGCCAGTTAGCACACTGGAAAGGGGCATCAGGGCATGGAGAAGCTCAGTTTTGGAAGCTGGCATCCTCTCCTCCTACACTTCTGCAAGCAGAGACTCTAGCTTCATTTCCTTAGACTGTTCCACTATTTTTTTAAATGTGAACTTGTTTATTATGTAGGTATGTAGTATGTGAAATAGACACAAGCAAATTATCTACCTGTCCTTTCTTAGCTCCTGAAAAATCGATTTTGCTATATAAGAGCAGTGATGACTTCATGTGCAGAAATAGGTAATGTGTAAAAATTCCTCATGGTTTATGCATGGCTGTTCTGTGAGGAGCTGGTGTTTGCACAGTACTGAGCCTGGAGTCTGAATAGTGCACTGATGTAGTCCCATCTTGAGAGCAGTGCAAATACTCACCAAAGCCTGAAACTGAAATAAGAAATTGCCTCCAATGTGAGACTCTCAGTATCGAGACCTACTCAGCTCTTTAGGAAATACCCACAGAAGCTCCACAGGCTAGTGAGGAACACCTGGGGTCCAGAGGCATCTTGGTATTTGTTTCGGTTTGGTGGTGAGCTGCTGGCTACCAGCAGCACCAGAATACCCAGGACTCCAGTCCTAGATAGCCCCAGCAGCCATCCAGATGATGGGAGGGGCCTGGGAAGCCAGCCTTTGGGTGATGCTTACATTTACTCAATAGGGTGAGAGTGCAGCGGGCTTCTCAGGCTTCTCAGGCTTCTGTGGCTTCACAGCACTGTAGTTATGGTCACTTGCCCAGGATGGGGTGGTGCTTTCACGGGTGATCTCCTTCCCTGAAGTTTCACTCCTAGGAACCACCATCACTTTCTTCACTGGGTTTTCTTTTTTCTCTAAAGCTAGTCTCTTGTGCACAGAAGAGATTTTAATCCCTGCCTGAACACTGCATTTTGGAAGATTCAAGTTTTCTGGCTTCATCTTAACCTTTTCCTGGGGTTATGGTTTTTGTTCTTTACCTGAACTTAGAAATCTCATGGTAGCTGCAGCATGTTTGAGAATGCAATCATTACTGCAGTACACTGAATCAGGCTGTGCTACATTGGAATACCCAGGGCCAATGCACTTAGCAGCACCAGGAGCCTCTATGACAGGCTGGAATATCTTGAGTCTTTTCTTGCCGCTGGGGTTTGCCGCCTTTTCAATTCTACCCGTTTTCCCCTGGTCTTCACCAGACTTCTCTTCTATCCCTAGTAGAACCATCAGCACCTACAGGTCTGCACCCAGGGTCCTGCTCATCAGAGGCACTGGCATTGGCCTCATCCTGCATTTGCAAAATGGTGCAATTTGGGCAGATGTAGTCTTCCCCGTTCCTTTCCAGGAGCCGCCCTCGGGCCTCAGAAATACCCACACAGTCTCCATGGAACCACTCCTCACATCGATCACAGCAGATCATAAACCTGTTGTTACCAGGCTGGCAGCAGATGCAGTACAGGGCATTGGGGTCGTAAACCTCACACTCAGGCTTTGGTTTGCCCACATCCCTGGGGCCCTCCTCTTTATTTTCCTGCGTTGATATCCCCTCTGACTGATTTTCTCTGTCATCTTTCTCTGACTGGGACACTAGTCCCTGACTAGCCTCAGGCTCCTGCTTACAGAGAGGTGTATTCTCATCAGCACTGCCTGTTAGGACACTCCCAGTTTCAGCAGGGTCCTCCTCTCGGGGCTTCTTCTGCAGGCGATTCTGAATGCCTCTCAGCCTCTCAGGGGCCTCTCCACAGGTTCATGTTCTCAAGTAAGGCCATCGCTGTCGCTGTCCGAGGTGTCTTCTTCCTCATCACCTCCTTTTGCCTTTTCGGAAGAGGCAGGATGTTCCTTCCCCGAGGAGCCAGGTGCAGGGCCACTTCTAATCTCAGAACTACTCTCCACGCTCCCCTCCGAGGCTGTGTCCACATCAGATGTGGGTTCACTGGGATCCTCCAGGGAGACTGGCATACTCTTTCTTCCTCGGCGGCGAACTGTGGTAAGGAACCCTTCTACCCTCTCAGCACGCTTTGGCTGCGGTCCACTGCCGCGCAGGGAGAGGCTATGCTGCTGTGGTGGCTGCTCACTGGGGTCTACCTCGGTGTCTCCTGCACCCTCACGGTTGGCAATCGTGGTTCTTCGAAACCCCCAGGTTTTCTTTTCTTTTCTTTTTTTAAGATTTATTTATTATGTATACTGTGTTCTTTAAGATTTATTTATTGTGTTTACAATGTTCTTTTGTCCAGAAGGGGGCAGCAGATCTCATTACAGATGGTTGTGAGCCAGTGTGTGGTTGCTGGGAATTGATCTCAGGACCTCTGGAAGAGTAGCCAGTGCTCTTAACCTCTAAGCCATCTCTCCAGCCCCGCCCCCCCCGCCCCCCCCCCCCCCCCCCGCAGGTTTTCTTGAACTCTTTACTGGTGGGTTTGATAGCCTTGGGTGCTTCGTCGTTGCTCAGGTGCCCTTTATCATCCATATCTGTCCCTAAACTGAAAGCTTGGAAATCTTTGGCTGAAAAATCCTACATATAACAGTAAACCTGGGAACCAGGTCCAGCAGATAGCCAAGTCTCACCACACCTTTGTCAGTCTTAGCTCATCAGTGAGAAGATTCTGGAGCTTCCAACAACCAAAGGGACGGTGTGGACTGCTTCCTAAGCAAGCTCCTTTGCCTCGAACTCAGTCTCCATCCCGGTGCTAGCACTCAGTACGCAGACGCCCCCGCAGCAGCCATCCTGCGCAGAAAGCACATAGGCCTTTTGACCCTTGCGCCAACCCGTAGAGCTAAGGCACCGCCGAAGAGTTATGCCGACTGTTCCACTATTACCATGGGCTGTAAATAAACTTTTATCAGGATGGTGTTAGTTGAATGGCAGACCAGTGGGTATAATTAGTCAGCTTTCACTTCTGCCTCTGCACCAGGACCTGGGCTCTATCTATTCTCGATTCTTCCTTCGGCCGAAATTCAGTGTCTTTCATTTGCAAATTTTGTCCAGGTATTTAAATTCCCTTAATGCAGGAACCATCTCAAAATCAGCATGATCAATCTCTAGCCTGGAATCTGAACTCCAGTGAAGGCCTTTGATGAAGCTGTAGAGATAGTCTAGCAGAAATTTCATTTTTGGTTTTTGTGTTTGCTTCTTTGTTTTGGAAAAAGAGACTCCCCATATAGACCAGGCTGGCCTGGAACTCCCAAGATCAACCTGCCTCTGCTTTCTGAGTGCTATTTTAAGTGTTTTTTTTTGTTTTTTTGTTTTTTTGTTTTTTTGGTTTTTTTGGTTTTTCGAGACAGGGTTTCTCTGTGTAGCTTGGCACTTTTCCTGGATCTCGCTCTGTAGACCAGGCTGAACTCTTAACTCACAGATATCGGCCTGCCTCTGCCTCCTGAGTGCTAGGATTAAAGGCGTGCACCACCACCACCACCACCACCACCACCACCACCGCCCGGCTTAAGTGTTAAGTGTCTTTAAGTCACTTTAAGTGTTAAGTGTCTTTAAATCAGTGAATAGACACTATCTTGCAGAAGATTGTAGAACCAGGGAGACTTAGTTTTTCAAACAAAATACTTGGAGGTGTAACCAGGAGATAAGGATGGAATTATGGGAGAGACTTTTCTTTATCCATCGGCAGCTCTGGAATTCTATCAGCATCAGAGGGTTAGAAGAAGCTGCAGCTCTCCTAGCTAACTGGTAAGTAGAGTCTTCTGCAGATTCATGCTGGAGAGAAGCAATCAGGTCAGTGCTCCTTGGAGTTTCTGGACCATATGGAAGTACATATGGGGTGATGTGGGATTGTATGCGGGACATTAGGACAATGGGGGGCGAGTCTCTAGATACTAGGGCAGCTTAGCATTCAAGGAAGTTCTTTGGATTAGTGGAAGGTAAAGCCTCATTTAAATGGAATAATGGACTTTCATGGATGAGCTATTACAGCCTTCTATTTTAAAAGGATAATTTATTTTTATTTTATGTGCATTGATGTTTTGCCTACATGAATGAGGGTGCCATATCCCATGCAACTGGAGTTATAGGCAGTTGTGAGCTGCCATGTGGGTCCTGGAAATTGAACACGGTGCTCTTAACATCTGAGCCATCTCTCCAGGCCCCTATTAAAGCCTTTCTTAAGCAACGTTGACATGAGAAATAAGAGGAAACCTGTAGAAAACAGTTGGGTACTTTTAGATTAAGCCGTATACATTTAGGCCCGTGTCTGTAAGTGATATGTAGTATTATATATAACATGGAAATGGGACAGGGAAAGTTAGGGGTAGATATATTTGCAGTCTTCCTCCTTGATTTTTGTGGTTTGCAAAGTAAAAATATTTGAAGAAAGAATGTGTTTGGTGGAAAAGGAGAGCCCCACAAAAGCTGCTGGGAGTTGAGGTTCTGTGTTGGGTTTGAGAGCTTGGCAAGGCCGGAAGTAGAAAAGTTTTGCTTTAGTTGGAGTGTTGAAGGGGAGAGGAGGTGGCCACTGTGGGTTGCTGGGCAGCTTTTAGAGTTCGGTGTTCTTTTTTTTTTCTTTGTAAATTTTTAATGATTTATTTATTCTTATTTCGTGTGCATTGATTGGTGTTTTGTCTGCATGTTATGTATGTGTGAGAGTGTCGAGTTGCCTGGGACTGGAGTCAAACACTTGTGAGCTGCCATGTGGTTGCTGGGAATCAACCCAGGACCTCTGGAAGAGCTGCCAGTGTTCTTAACCACTGAGCCATCTCTTTGGCTCCTAGATTTAATCTTGCTCCCCGCGCCCCCCCCCCCCCCCCCCGCTCAGCCCCGAACCCAGGGCAAGTGCTCTACCACTGAGCTAAATCCCCAACCCTGGATTTAATCTTTCAATGACTGAGTTCTGCAAGTGTTGGGGGAGAGATTTAGAGAAAAGTCTGAGAAGATTTTAAAAATGTGTTTTTATGTTGAAAATTGGTGCACTCCTTCGCCGGAATGCAGCCTCTTGTATTTGGAGAACTCCATCTTCTCAGGCTGTCTGTCTGTCTGACTCTCATTCTCCAGGTACTGTGGAGCAGACTGACCTTGAATTTGTAGATATCTGCTTGCCTCTGTCTCCAGAGTGCTGGGATTAAAGGAGTGAGCCACCACCACCTGGGGAGACAGGGCCTCTTGTAATCCAGGCTTTCTTCAGAACTGAAACATTGCTGAGGATGACCTTGAACTTCTTATCTTCCCTTTCGCAACTGCTATGATTACTGACGTACACCTCCAGGCTTAGTTCACCTGATGAGGAAGATCAAACTCAGGGCTTCCTGCTTGCTAGACAAGCTGTCTACCAGCTAGACTGTTCCTTCAGCTTCTATACTATTCATTCTATCATTAAAAAAACCTAATCCTGGGCCGGGTGGTTGTGGCACACGCCTTTAATCACAGCAGGCTGAACTCTACTTTCACTAGTTTCCTGCATGTAACAAGTGAACACATTTCTTTTGGCGCACACCTTTAATCCCAGCACTCGGGAGGCAGGGGCAGGCGGATCTCTGTGAATTTGAGGCCAGCCTGGGCTAAAAGTGAGTTCCAGGAAAGGTGCAAAGCTACACAAAGAAACCCTGTCTCAAAAAACCAAAAAAAAAAAAACCAAAAAAACCCCAAAAACCTAATCTAATCCCAGCATGTTGGCAAATCCCAGCCCCTGGGAGACAGAGGGAGGAGGAGGGGATCAAAACCAACTGTGCTTCAGTGTGAGCTAGAGGCCAGTGTGGACTACTGGAGAGTTTGTACAAAAATCACAAAACTCGCTAGATGGTGGTGGCACACACCTTTAATTCCAGAACTCGGGATTAAAGTGAGTTCCAGGAAAGGTGCAAAGCTACACAGAGAAACCCTGTCTCGAAATACAAACAAAAACAACCAACCACACCGGTGGGTCACGAGGTGAGGTGGGGGCTACAGCAAGGCACAGAGATTTCTGGTCATAAGATGTTGCATTTAGTGCCTTCCCAGCCTCAGAGTGGGTGGAGCCGGCTGAAGTCAACCCAGCCTGCATTTCAAGCTTTATCTAAAGCTAGATTGCTAGAAGCTGAGCTGAGTAGCTAATGGCTAGTCAGAGATCTAAGATACCTTGAGATAACTTTGGCTCTGACCTTCAGCATTCTATCCCTTCCCCATCAGGATGCTCTTCTACTCAGTCAAGGTCACAGTCTTAGGGATCTTGAAATCATGCCCAGCTACTTAGACATCTGCTGTGCGGAGAGGAGAGAGCTTCAGTCCACAGACCCTTAGTTCTGGGTTTCCTGCTATTGCCTTGTTTTCTGTTTCCTTACATCCATTTTCACTGATATCTCCAACACGGCAAAGTCACCAGCCCTGCAGGTGCAAGGTCCTCTGAACCAACCTTACCCTGATCTTTGCAGCTCTGACTTGGGGGTCATTGCTGTTGCCTTCCCAGTTGTTTGACCCTGACTTTCAGGCCCCCTTTGTCTTTATGCTCTTGCTCCTTGAGCTGATTCTGCCTGTGTGGGGGCACCTCTTCTCAATTGCCCCTTTGAAGGAAGGCCATTCCCAGGGCCCTGCCTCAACACAAACAAAAAACCTAAAGAGCCTCAGTAAAGGCATTCCCCATCAGCACAGGCTTTCCCCAGTATACCTACCTAGTTCAGGCTTCTGCCTATCAAACACCATTTCTAAGCCAGTTACTCCAAAGTGTATGTTTATCCCAGACCTTCCTTCTCTATGTGGTCCCAAATATTTCACATTGAACATGACCAAAATCCAGAATATCTCCTCCAAACCCAGTGGTGGGAACAGGTTCTCCATTCTCTACTGACAGCCCCTCCCGTCATGCATAGCTCAGGCCTGAGGAACTCATCCTCTTTAGACTCCCAGCCTACAGGAATCCCAGTTTGCTCTGCCTTCTGGGCACACTGACATGAGTGTCTTGGTTTCATTGATCATATTGCCTTCTGTTGTCTCTTCCACACTGAATTCCTGCCATGGACCCTAAGGTGTCCTTATTTGTCAGCCTAGCAGTCAGAGCAGTCCCCAGAGGGCACCAGGTCCTGGCACCCCAAAGCCCCAGCAAAGACTGTTTTTGTGAAAAGAGAGACCTCAAGAAGTGTCTCCTGAGTTCCATACCCAGCCTGCCCCTGCCTCCTGTGCATTCCTGTCCCTCCCTGTCCCCTCCCCTGCCATGAGCATCTCTCCTGCATCTGGATCTTTGCCCTCCCTCTTTCTTCTCCTGTGACATCTCTCTCTGGATGGCTTCATCTTCTGCAGCGTTGCTCACATCCCACCTCTGGGAAAGCACTAGAAAGTCCACGTAGCCTGGCAAACCAAGTTAGAATTGCACCCGGCCCTCCATCCTACACTAAAGCTCCCTCAGCTTGCTGTCTGCTGTCTGTGTCTTTCCCTTTGTTCTTGTTCATCCAAGAGGAAGATGGTTAAGACTGCTGTCTGTCTGCAGCCTCCTCCTGTGTGACTGAGGGTGAACTCCTTAACCTCTCTGAGCTACCTGCTGAATTACATTTTTTAATGTTTTTCTTAACATGTTACTTTTCTACATAAATACAAGCATGTGAGATCAGGAGTTTTTGATTCCCAGATATATAGAAAATTTATAGAATTATATGTAATTCACTGTAGCTATGCAATAAATGTAGAAATCAGTAAATAATAGTATTCTAGTAGCGTTGCTATATTAAACATGAATATCTTATAGTTTTTTAATCTACATTTCTGATTTCATAATTAGGGGAGTACTGTGTGATGACAGGACTCAGGTATGAGGCCAAGATTCCTGGAATAAAAAGATAAAAAACTATAAGATATATAATTTTAAATTATGTGTATATGCATGTGCCTGTATGGATCTATCATGTGAATGCAGAAACCTTCTCAACTGTCAGATTCTCCGGAGCTGGAGTTAAGGGTGGCTGTGACCCACCTGAGGGTGGTGCTGGGAGCCATACTCCAGTCCTCTGCAAGGGTGGTAGACCCTCTTTACTGTGAGTCATCTCTCCAGTCTCAATATTAGCATTCTAATGTGAGTAGGAAGTGGAGGGAAATGGCTGGCTTACATGGTAAGCAGGGTTGGCAGGGGGCTATGGGACATTAGGAGACCATTTGGAGGGGATTTCAGGTTATGGATAGAGGCCTGAGAATAAGTGGCAGTGTTGAGGAACAATGGAGTGATTCAGTGAGTACCTAGTAGTGCAGGGGTCTTGCTTTGTTGAAAATAACATGAAATGAAGCAGTTGAATTGTTTCAGACAGGGCAGTAGAGGCTAAGTTGGGGTGGGTTTTGGCAATGTGCTATCCCCATATTCTCACAAATGAAGCTCTTTAGTAAGGAACTGGGAATTCTGGTCTCATACCTGAGTCCTGTCATCACACAGTACTCCCCTGCAAGTGATGAGTAACCTTCAGAGAATGCCCAAGTTGACCCTAAAATGTAGTGACTCAGGAAGACTGCAAAGCTCTAGTTAACAAAGAAAACTTCCATCATCCTGACAAGGCTCGGGGATCAAGGTGCTTGGCCAACCAGACACCCAAGTTTGATCCTGGAATCCTAATAATGGTGGAAGGGGAGAAACAACTTCTGATAGTTGTTTTCTCCTTCACATGAGTGCCATGGCATGCACACGTTCACAGACAGTAGTGGAGAGTTTATTACAAGAGTAATAAATAAATAGTAAGAATTTTCACTGGGTTATGTCCTCTGTGAGCATTAAGTACAACAGCTGGTCTTGTGGGAGCCCATAGGCTAGTGTTGGGAAATCCCCCCCTAAGGATTTATTGTTTTTAATGGCTCAGCTCCTCAGCTCCCATCTTCACCCTTTCCTCACTTTTGACACCTTCTGCCCTTCACCTGTCTTCCTTAAGCTCTTAGCCTCTCCTGTCACTTAACTTTGGTTTTGCTTCTTTATATTTTTCCTCTTTTATAGCCCAGGCTATCTCAGAATCGCCAGTCCTCCTGCCTCAGCTTCTCCAATGCTGGGATTACAGAACTATGCCACATGTTGCTTTTCCTTTATTGATAGGGTCTTACTCGAAAACCTTGTCTAGCTTGATACTTACTATGTAGACTAGGCTACCCTTAAACTCATGGCAACACTCCTGCCTCAGTCTTATAAGTGCTGGGATCACAGATAGAGTCATCACCCCTGACTCTCACATGACAATTTTTAAGATAATGCCTCCTATCCTCTATCCCTGCTAACCCTGAATGATGGATGGAGTCATCTCTCCACATATCCTTAAATTTCCATTTGTTCATCTCTCTATTCACACTTAATTTGCCTCAAAGGAAAATATAACCTATACTTGGATGCCATCCAGCACTGTCATCATGTGCAATATCTTAATAATTAAAATCAAATTAGTTGTCAAAATAAAGTTTACTCAACTGGAGGCTGGAGAGCTGGCTCAGTAGGTGAAAGCCTGTACTGCTCTTGTAGACAATGTGTGATCCGTTCCCACCATCCACATCAGGTGGCTCAGAACTGCCTGTAATGCCAGTTCTAGGGGATCTGATGTCTTTGGGCTCAGCAGGCACCTGCCAGGTGCTCATAGCCACACAGAGACCTATATAATTTAAGAAATAATAAAAATGAATCTTTAAAAAATTTACTTTATCTAGCTGGTTGTGGTAGCACATAGCTTTAATCTCAATACTTGGGGAAGCAGAGGTAAAAGATCTCTGAGTTTGAGGCCAGCCTGGTCTACATAATGGGTTCTCATACAGCCAAAGGTATATATAGAGACCCTGTCTCAAAAAAATTTTCACTCACTTGTACTAGCCACATTTTAAGTGCTAAATTAGACTACAATAATTTACAGAGCACAGACATAATGACACCTTTATCAGAGAAGGTTCTATTGATGAGCGGACATGAGTCAAGAAGATTGTCATGAGTTTTAACTCAAACTTATTGTGAGCAACTGAGATCCGGGAGAGGGGCAGGATGGCTGCTTTAGACAGCAGGTGATCCATGGGAAATGTCCCAGACTTTTAAGCAGTGATCAGTAAGAAAAAGTGAAAACTGTCTGTGGGGTTAAGGAAGAAGAGCCAAGACAGAACACCACCTGGACAGACCTTTGAGATGAATTGGAAATGAAGCCCACATGACTATAGAACAGGAGTCAGGAAAGTAAATCTGAGCCCTAGGCAGGGACTTTGTAAAAACACTGGGTAAGGAATTGGGTTCCCTGCTCCTTGAGAGAGCTGAGGTGGGGCTGTCAGAGGGACATGACATGGTCTGGTTACACCTTTACCATCTGTCTCATTGTCTGTGAGTTTATTTGTTACTTGCTCACATACCCGTGGAAGTTGCTTGCATAATTCTGGATATTTTATATCCCTGTTGTGCTGAATCATACTCCCCTATCCTTTTATTAATATTTATTATTTTATTTTTAAAATATATTATTTTATTAATAATAACTGCATTATAATAAAAAATCATTTCAAAAATGCTTCTAATTTTCATTGGGATTTGGCCTGGTCATAAGTCACAGAAAAACTAGTTGAAACATTTTGCTTTTCCAATGAAAGAGGCATGTTTTAATTCTGTGTGAGCCACTGTAACACTTGTTCTCCTAGCTTTTGACTGTGCAAAATGCAGCCCTTGAGCCCGAGAGATGATGCTGCAGTAGATAAAGGCTCTTATCACCAATCCTTGGGACCTGGGTTCAACCCTCAAAACTGGCATTAAAGAAGGAGAGAACCTCCTCCACATAGTTGTCCTCTGACCACATGTGTCCCATAATATGCTCATTCTCTGCCTGACGTAAAGAATATTTAAACGTAATTTTTAAAAATCAGAAAAATGCTGCTCTTTTTCCAAAGGAAATAATGGGTTATTGTTATCCAAATTGGAGTGACCAAGGCTCAGAACAGGTTTAGTTTATCATGTATAGATTAGTATATCATGTAGAGATAGGTTACTTTATCTTAACTATCATGTTTCACTGAGGAAGAGGTTACATGAAATTTCATAGTCCCCAAACAAAAGGAAGTCATAAATTAATGAATTTACCAAGTATACTGGTGGGACCATCATGCAGATGGGACACAGCAGAACACAGAACTCTCTTTCTCGATAAGATTTGAGACAGAGTTTCTCTGTGCAGCCCTGGTTGTTCTGTAACTTGATTTGAGATCAGGCTAGCCTCAAACCCACAGAGATCAGCCTGCCTCTGCAGGCTGTAGATTAAAGATATATGCCACAACAGCCTGGCCAGAAATATCTTCCATACATTTCAGATGTTCTAAAATTCTTAGCTTTAGGGTTGGTGGAAGGTGCCTGTGTGAAAATGTAACAGTACGTTTTCCACAGACTTTTCTGATTGTCACAAGGATATTAGCTGAGATGCAGAGGTTGCTAAAAAAAACGGGTACTGAGAGGACCAGAGAAAATTTATGCTATTTAAGGCTCTTGAACTACAACTTTCCATCCTTCCACAGTCTCCCTGCAGGATCTTCACAGTGTGGATTCTACGGGGAACTACAGTTCAAAATTTGTTGGCTCAGGTGGACTCTAGTATGTTGTTCTTCTTAAGCATGTAAAGACAAAATTAAAAGGATTTCAAGCTACCAGCAAGGTGCTTACTCCATGGTAGACCCCCACCTAGTTACTCAATTGTATTCCAGCACATTGAGAAGTTTTACTTTGGGAACCTGGAAAGCTATTAACTAGGACTATATGTCCCTTCATTATATGAGCGAGTAGGCCATAGGAAACCCTGTGAGATGGCTCAGTGACAGTGAGCATGTGTCAAGGTAGCCAACAGTATGAGACCATGAGTGTCCAAGTACATGATCCTTTCTCAATAGAACTCTAAAGGGATAGAATGGTTGGTACCATGTTTTACCAACTATGTGTCGAAATGTAAACTAGTTGTGTGTTGTGTTGGTTTTGTATGTTCTGAAGTTGTCTTATAATAAAGATTTTCAAAATATCCATGAAAATCATTGCTTCACTAAAGCTGGCAGCATTAGTTTTCTGATCTCTTCTCAGTACAGGGGCTGTTAGTGTGAATAGTGCAGGACCCAGGCCTGAAGATGCTGAGCTCATGGAGGCTTCAGGAAAGCCATTACTATCTTTAAGACTGGTAACAGGGCACACTTTTCTCTCTGAAAGGAAGTCACGGAATCTTCTGACCAGAAATGGAGTTAATGAAGTACTAGGCAGAGTTACTCATGTTTTTATGAATAAAAATCAATTAAGAAACAAACATTGAAATCCAGATGTTTGAATCTGAAGACAGGTAACATCATTCATAAATGGGCTTAAAAGTAGCAGTCATAGGGATTCTGGGAGGATTTGGTTCCTGTGAGTAAATAGACCATTGTTTCCTTCACAGCGGATTCTACAAAATCTGAGTAGACACTGGTGCTATTTTACCTCTAGGAAATCTAGGCATGGATGGGTTCTGTGAATGGTAGGTTTTGATCTGTACCTAGTGCTTTTCTAGTTACCTCTGACATCCCCCAGGAAGATGTGGTCTCAGTCATTATGTGTGGAAGTATGAGAGATGCTTTATAGTCTCTCTCAGTCCATCTTGCTGGTGTTTTTTGGTTGAGATTCAGGGACTAACCACTGTAGCTCTGAGCAGAAACAGCTCTGTGTCCACTAGGGGGCAAGTGCATCCTTGCCATTAGAAGGCTGGTCTCTGCTTAGACTTCTACCAGAGACACACTCTTGTGTCTGCCTTCAGTTTTCTCTGCTGCCTTATCTATCTCATGACCAGAAGTGAGATTGCTGGCTGAATGTGAGGAAGGACTGGAAAAGAAGAGGGTATTTTGAAGGACAGGGGTCCCTAGTAGAAAGGCCTGTGTGTTTCATAGACAGAGTGAATCCATGCCCTGATACAGTGTGCTGAGTACCACAGCTAACCAGTGTCTTCTCGTTGTCCTGCAGGTCAACACCATGATGCATCCTCACGTCTTCATTTCAGGCCTCATACTACTTCTCCCAGGTAAGTGAGTAGGTGAGCTGGGGGATGCTGAGGAGGCTAGAGCTGGCAGAAGAGAGGTCAATCCTCGGGCCTTTTTGAGTATGGCTTATGTTGTGAGCAGAGAACCAGGATAAACTGTAGCTCCAAAGAACTTTCTTAACCTGTATGAATTTCAAAACTTATGGCTAAATAAACATGATCCCCAAGAACATGTCAGGCATGAGGTGAGAACACATGCATGCATGTGAGGGACAAGTAAGGGTGAGTGCACATGCATGCATGTGATGGACAAGTATAGGGTGAGAACACATGTATGGATGCTATGGACAAGTAAAGCTGATTGCATGTACATGGATGTGATGGACAAGTAAGGATGATTGCATGTGCATACATGTTATGGACAAGTAAGGGTGAGTGCATATACATGCATGTTATAGTCAAAGGTTAATAAAAAATTACAAACAGCTTTCCATGCATGATGACTACTCAAAGTCAGCCTTCATTACATTTCTTTGTGTATTTTTGCTTTTTAAAACCATTTTCATATATTTAACTTAAAAACATTCTAATGCAAAGTGTTCTATGAACGGGAGGATAGAAGGAATAACATAATTGTTTTTCAGACAGGGTGTAAGTTAGTCCAGGCTGGCCTCCAACTCTATAGCTAGCTGAGGATTACCTCAAACCTTTGATCCTCCTGCCTCTACCTATAGAGAGCTAAGATCATCGGTGAGAAATAAAATATATTTCTATGACTTAATTGTAAGAGCATGTATTTTATTTGTGATCATAAGATATTTTGTTGTAGAATATTGTTTTAAGACGGGTTACATTTGTTAATGCTGTGGAACATTTGTTTAATGATGCAAAGGTGTTGCATTTTTTGTTGTTGTTGTTGTTGTTGCGTTTGTTTAACTCTGTGAAGCTGTGCTTCTATTAAAATACCTGATTGGTCTAATAAAGAGCTGAACAGCCAGTAGCAAGGCAGGAGTAAGGATAGGAAGGCTGGCAGGCAGAGAGAATAAATAGAAGGAGGAAAAGAGAGAAAAAGAAAGGAGCAAGAGAAAAAGGAGAGCAGGGCACTAGGGGCCAGCCACCCAGCCACCCAGCCACCCAGCCACACAGCAAGCAACGAAGTAAAAGTGAAAGTAAGATATACAGAAGAAAGAAAAAGAAAAAGCCCAGAGGCAAAAGGTAGACAGGAAAATATAAGTTAAGGAAAGCTGGCTAGAAGTAAGCCAAGCTAAGGCCAGGCATTCATAAGTAATAATAAGACTTCAGTGATTTATGTGGGAGTTGGGTGGTGGGCCCCCAAAGAGCAAAGGAGCTAAAAAAGGCCGAGCGGTGGTGGCCCACGCCGTTAATCCCAGCGCTCGGAAGGCAGAGCCAGGTGGATCTCTGTGAGTTCGAGGCCAGCCTGGGCTACCAAGTGAGATCCAGGACAGGCACCAAAACTACACAGAAAAACCCTGTCTCAAAAAACAAACAAACAAACAAACAAAAAACAGTATTTAGCAAAATCAACTAATGAGTGTCCCAGTAAGATATACACTCATTATAGAACAAGGAATGTGCTTTCTAGACCATGTTCCAAACTTACAGCCTAGGCCTGCATATAGGTGGTTAGGAATCTCACAGTTCATTGTTTTGTGCTTTTGTTTATTTGTTTGTTTCCTGTGCTGGGATCCAAAACAGAGCTAGCATGGGCTAACGCACTGTATCATTGAGCTGCATCCTCAGCCCTCAGAGTTCCTTTAAAGGCCACTGTGGAAGCTGTTGGTATTAGATTTTTAATCATTTCAGTTTTTAAATTGCACCATTACATTATTGGTTGTATATTTTCTGAGTATGTGGTCTTACTTTGCAAGTTAGTAGGTCTGGCTCAAGTTCTGGAATGTCACCAACTTTTAAGAAAGGACCTCTGCTTAGTTTATATGTGAGTGTGAGTGTGTGTGTGTGTGTGTGTGTGTGTGTGTGTATCTATGTGCGTGTATTTGTCTGTGTGTGTTTTAAGGGTCAATCATAAAATTCAGAATAAGCCTCAGTCTCTCCTTTCTGAAGACTGACTTTGAAGTTACTGAGGTTCTGCCTTGAAGCCAACAATGTTTTTCCAAAGCCCTGGCTCTGCTCTTTGATTAGGAGAGGTGGGAAGAGTTAGTGATTTTGTTGTCATAGCACTGTGGGGGAGGAGGAGGGATGGTTTGAGACAGGGTCTCCAAATCCTAGGCCTGCCTTCAACTCACTAGTTAGCTGAAGCTGGCCCTGAATTCCTCATCTTCCTCCCTCTACCTCCCAAGTTCTGGGATACAATTGAGTTCTGGGTTTACAAGTGAGTTCTGGGTTTAAAAGCATTACCCACTGCCCAGCTTCTGATATAGAAAGTTTTAAATTTTAAAAAATGAAACATTTGAGCTGGTCTCAGTTTAATATCCCAGCACTTAGGAGTCAGAGGTGGGAGGATCATGATTTTGAGCCAGATGAGGTATAAAAAACCCTCTCTCCAAAGAAAGTCACTCAGTGAAGTTGAAAAAAGAGAAGAAAAGCTGCGTGAATATCATACTACCAAGAAGTTGTTTTGTTCTCAAATGGGTCCATTAAGTGATCAAACTGAGGAAGAATATGCTAAGAGACAACTATTTACAGTCTTCAAATTCAAGCTGTAAAACTGGACATGCAATCATAGGATTCGGGAGGTAGAGGCAGCCCAAGCTCTGGGAGTTTGAAGTCAGCCTGGTTTACACAGCAAGTGTAACAGTCCAACCAAAGCTACAGAGTGAGACCCTGGCTTAGAAAACCAAATGATAACAACAAACATTAAGTTGTCATTCCCTCCACCCTCTCCTCAACTCCCAAAACACCGATGATAAAGAAGGGCAGAGCTGCAGTTCAGTGGACAGCACTTGCCTCAGTTTCATAATACCCTAAATTAAATTCCAGTTCAATACCCCCACCGTAATTTTTCTGAAAAGAAATAAGAACAAAATTTTAGGAAAATGTTGGGTACTAATTCTCCATTTCTTCCCCCTCTCTTCTTTTTTCCATCACAGGTGCTCTGGCCTCTTACCCAGTAGTGGAAGGGGTGGTGGGTCACCCTGTGACACTGCCATGTACTTACTCAACAAATGGGGGAGTCACTACCGCATGCTGGGGCCTTGGCGAATGTCAATCTGTTTATTGTGCTAGAACGATTATCTGGACCAATGGATATCAAGTCTCCTATAAGAGGAGCAGCCGATACCAGCTAAAGGGACATATTTCAGAAGGAAACGTGTCCTTGACAATAGAGAATGCTGTTCAGAGTGACAGTGGTCCATATTGTTGTATAGTGGAGATTCCTGGATCTTTCCGTTATGTGACCTATTCCTTGGAAATTAAACCAGGTAAGCTTTCTTTATTTCCTTTGTTTATTTCTTCTAGTGACCCTAGTCCTCTGTGTGCTAATATTTTCTGTTTTCCTCTAAGAAGGAAACTGAAAGTTGCTATAAATATGTTTGTGTATAGGTGGAGAGTTCTGCTGCCTGTCTGCCCTGCCTTGGGCCTTTGAAATAGGTCTCTCACATCTTGTCACACTGGAAATGTCCATATAGAAGAAGGTTCCCTCCAACACCTGTTCACTGTCACTCAGCAGTGTAGTAACAGATGAGCAGCAGCAGCTAGTCCATAAATGACGCTGACACACAGTTCCCTCCAATGAGCTTTGTTAGAATGAAGAGGCCTCAGGCTGAGATCAGACCTCCAGATGGGAGGGAGAGCATTAGACAGAAACAACACCATCTATGAGGTTCATCCCTTGATGGGGTGTGAAGAGGCTTCCAGGGAATGAGGAGCTTCTCTTTACATCCTAGAGAGGAGTTTCATTAAGAGCAGAAATGTGTGTGTGTGTGTGTGTGTGTGTGTGTGAGAGAGAGAGAGAGAGAGAGAGAGAGAAACAGAGAAAGAGAAACAGAGAAACAGAGAAACAGAGAGACCGCACAGAGGGAAGAGAGCGGAAAGAGAAAAGGAACGCACAGAGGGCCCACCCGCTTTTTAGGCTGGGACACCGTCGCAGGCTGGTGACGTAATTAAGGACAGAATCTTTATAACATTTATTATTGTGTGGCTGTGTGTAAATGATGTGTATGTGGTGGGTTTGCATACCATGATGAATTTGCCAGAGGACAAACTTGTGAGGTTGTTCGTGTTGTTATTACTTTGTGTGAGTTCTCAGGGTGTAAGTCAGCTGGCCAGGCTTGCGAGTCAAGGGCTTCTACCCATTGAACCATTTTTTCTGGATCTCTGTTTATTGACTGATTTATTGATTTTGAGACTGGGCCTTGCTTTGTAAATCAGGCTGACTTCAAACTTCTTGCTCATGCCTTGGCCTCCCCAGTGTTGAGATAATGGGCATGTGCTACCAAACCTCATTAGGATGAGGTCCATTCTGATGGGGCAAGGAGCTGCACTGGAAAACTATGCCTGAGAGGCAACTTAGGGAAGCCAGAAGAAGCTGGTCATAGCATGTGCAAAGAAAGATATATAGAGATGGCATTGGGGGAGAGACATAAGGTGCTAAGTGCCTATCACAGGTGTGAAATTATATTACTTACCTGGCTGAAGTTAAATGATTCTGGCCTTCAAAGGAACCCACTCACATGAGAATAAACCCACATTCAAATACACA